>PVIW01005284.1:0-110258 GCA_004026585.1 Noctilio leporinus | reverse complement strand
GACAGAGGGGAGCAAAAAGGGGATGGATGTAATACAACAACAATAAAATTAAAAAATAATAATAATAATACTCATCCAGACAGCTAGGGAGGTGGAGATAAGGAGCCAAGGCAGAGAGAGAGAACACAGTGTAGCAACAGTGGTAGCAGCAAGGCAGTTGCTATGCTGGCAGGTGGAAAGAGTGGAAAGAGCAGTCACACATTATAAAAGCAAGGAGGGACACCAGGGAGCCATCCCAGTTCCAGGCCAGAGGGCGCAGCTCACAGTTCGAGCACCAGGAAAATAAAAACTCATTGCTTCTGGCTATGAAAACCAGTGGGGCAGTGGAAGAAACTGCTGGTCTCTTCAGGAGAGTCCATTTAGAGGCCCTCATGGCCTAGAACATATGAAACCCTCCCATTCTGGGAACCATTACCAGGACAACAGCTAGAGGGGTGCCAGTCACATGTAGGAAGTGTGTGAAATAACTGGAAAAGGGCAGAGGGCCAAGCAAGCAGCATTGTTCCTTCTCAGCCCCCACATACAGTGTCACAAGGTGGTGAAACACATCACCCAGCATTGACAAATACCTAAGGCTCCACCCCTTACAACATAGCAGGTGCAACAGCTATGTTGCACAGAGGCAAACACAGGAGCCTGTTAAGTTGAGGAGACATAGAAGTTTGGCCCCAAAGAGGGAACAGATCAAAGTTCCAGTGGAAGAACTAAGTGAGGAGGAGTTAGTCAGCCTAATAGATGCAGAGTTCAAAATACTGGTGATAAGGATGCTCACAGAAATAATTGAGTATGGCAAACACATGAGAGAAGAAGCGAAGGCTATACTAAGTGAAATGAAGAAAAAGCCATAAGAAACCAATGGTGAAGGGAAGGAAGCTTCGGTTCAAATTAACAATTTGGAATATAAGTAAGAAATAAACAGCCAACCAATACAGAATGAATAAAAAAGAATTTTTTTTTTTTTAAATGAGGAGAGGCTTAGGAACGTCTGAAACAACTTTAAACATATCAACATCTGAGTCATAGGGTTATCAAAAGAGAAGAGGAAGAGCAAGAAATTGAACATTTATTTTCCAAAAATAATGAAGGGAAACTTCCTCAATTTGGTGAAGGAAATAGACATACAAGTTCTGGAAGCACAGAGTTCTAAACAAGCTATACCCAAACAGGACCACACCAAGACACATCATAATTAAAATGCCAAAGGTTAGACCCTGGCTGGTGGCACAGTGAATAAGGAACCTGCCTGTGAACCCAAAGGTTGCTGGTTCAATTCCCTAGCCAGGGCACATAACCAGGTTGCAAGCCAGGTCTCCAGTCAGATCCATAGCCAGATGCAGGTGAAAGGCAACCATACATTGATGTCTCTTTTCCTCTCTGCTTCTAACCCTTCCCCTCTCTCCAAAAATAATAAATAAAATCTTTTTAAAAACACACCAAAAAGGACTTGCTTTTTAAAAAAACTAAAAATAAAATAAAATACCAAAGGTTAAAGATAAAGAGAATCTTAAAAGCAGCAAGAGAAAAGCAGAGAGTTACCTATAAAGGAGTTCCCATAAGACTGTTAGCTGATTTCTTAAAAGAAGCTTTGAGGCAAGGAGGGACTGGCAAGAAGTATTCAAAGTGTTGAAAAGCAAGAACCTATAACCAAAATTACTCTATCCTGCAAAGCTATCATTTAGAATGAAAGGACAGATAAAGTGCTTCCCAGACAAGGTAAACTTATAGGATTTCATCATGACTAAGCCCTTACTATATGAAATGTTAAAGGGATACATTTAAGAAAATGAAGATCAAAACTATGAACATTAAAATGACAAACTCACAACTATCAACAAATGAATCTATCAAACAAACAAAAACAAACAAGCAAACAACTGGAACAGGAACAGAATCATAGGTATGGGGATCATATGGGGGGTCATCAGTGGAGAAGAGGAAGGAGAATGGGATAATGGGGAAAAGGGGAAGAAATCAAGAAGCATAACTAGTAGGTACAAAATAGACAAGGGGACATTAAGAGTAGCAAAGTAAATGGATAAGGCAGAGAACTTATATGCATGACCAATGGACATGAACTAAGGGTGGGATGGATTGCTGAAAGGAAGGGAGATATCAGGCAGAGAGGGGTAAAGGGTAAAAATTTTTGGACAACAATAATAAAATAATCAATAAAATATACTTAAACAGAAGTGGCAAGTGAAATGTGAGATTTATTATAAGGACACTAGAGTGTTTCAAAGATTCCAATGGCAGAAAAATGGCTGGACCTCAGAAATTCTTAACAAAGCCATTAAAACTGAGCTAGGCCTCTACATTTCCTTCCCTACCTCAATCCCATTCCTTGAAATATTAGAAAATAAAATATGTTCATAAAACCAGATTAAATTTTTTTCAGTTTAGTTCTTTTTTTTTATTTTTTATTGTTGTTGTATTACATCCATCCCCTTTTGACTCCCCTCTGTCCTCTTTCCCACCCACCCATTCCCCCCTCAAAGTCAATCCCACCTGTCGTCCATGTCCATGGTTCCTTTGTACTAGGTTTTCTTGTCTAAACTGCTCCCCTTCCTTGTATCTTCCTCCCCTCAACCCCCTTCCCCCTGCCCACTGAAGGCCTATTCACTGTATTCATGTATCTGGTTCTGTTTTGCTTGTCATTAGTTTTGTTCATTATTGTCCTGTAATGGGTGAGATCATATGGTATTTATCCTTCACTGACTGGCTTATTTCACTAAGCATAATAGTTTCTAGCTCCATCCATGTTGTTGCAAAGAGTAGGAGTTCCTTTTTTCTTTCTGCTGTGTAATATTCCATTGTGTAAATGTACCAAAGTTTTTTGATCCAATCATCCACTGATGGGCACTTAGGCTGTTTCCAGCACTTGGCTATTGTAAATAGTGCTGCTATGAACATAGGGGTATGTAGTTCTTATGAATTGGTGCTTCAGGATTCTTTGGGTATAGTCCAAGTAGTGAAATCACTGGATCAAAAGGCAGTCCCATTTTTTGTTTTTGAAGGAAACCCCATACTGTTTTCCACAGTGGTTGCGCCAGCCTACATTCCCACCAACAGTGTGCCAGGGTTCCCTTTGCCCCACATCCTCGCCAACACTTGTTGTTTGTTGATTTGTTGATGATTGACATTCTGACAGGGGTGAGGTGGTGTCTTCTTGTGGTTTTAATTTCCATCTCTCTGATGACTTGTGATGCTAAGCATTCTTTCATATGCCTCTGGGCCTCTGTATATCTTCCTCAGTGAGTTGTTTGCTCAGGCCTTTTGCCGATTTTTTAAAAAATTTTATTGTTGTTGTATTACATCCATCCCCTTTTTGCTCCCCTTTATCCCCCTCAACACCCACCCATTCCCCCCAAAGTCAATCCCACCTGTTGTCCATGTCCATGGTTCCTTTATACTAGGTTCTTGTCTAAACTACTCCCCTTCCTTGCCTCTGCCTCCACCCAACCACTTTCCCCCGGACCACTGAAGGCCTGTTCATTGTATTCATATATTTGGTTCTGTTTTGCTTGTTGTTAGTTTTGTTCAATTTTGCCCATTTTTTAATTGAGCTGTCTGTCTCACTGGTGTTGAGTCGCATTAGTTCTTTATATATTATGGATATCAAACCCTTGTCTGAGGTTTTATTGGCAAATATGTTTTCTCATACAGTTGGTTCCCTTTGAATTTTGCTAATGTTTTCTTTAGCTGAACAGAAACTTTTAAATTTGATATGGTCCCATTTGTTGATTTGTTCTTTTATTTCCTCTGCCCTTAGTGAAGTATCAATAAACATATTTCAGTGTAGGATATCAAAATTTTTACTCCCTCTATTTTTCTCCAGGACCTTTATGGTGGCACTGCTTATGTTTAAGTCCTTTATCCATCTTGAGTTTATTCTGGTGTATGGTGTAAGTTGGTGGTCTAGTTTTATTTTTGTATGTTGCTATCCAGTTCTCCCAACACCATTTGTCGAAGAGACTGGTTTTCCTCCATTTGATGTTCCTTCCCCCTTTGTCAAATATGAGTTGACCATAGAGTCCTGGGTTAATTTTTGGGCTCTCTATTCTATTCCATTGATCTATATGTCTATTCTTATACCAGTACCATATAGTTTTGATGACAGTAGCCTTGTAGCATTGTTTGAAGTCCGGTATTGTAATTCCTCCTACCTTGTTCTTCTTTCTCAAGATTGCTGTGGTTATTTGTGGGCATTTTTGGCTCCATATAAATTTTTGAAGTATTTTTTCTATCTCTGTGAAATCTGTCATTGGTATTTTAATTGGGATTGCTTTGAATCTATAGATTGCTTTGGGTAGTATGGACATTTTAATTATATTAATTCTTCCCATCCATGAACATGGTATATGCTTCCATTTATTTGTATCTTCCTTCATTTCTTTCTTCATTGTTCTATAGTTTCCTGGGTACAGGTCTTTTACCTCCTTAGTTAAGTATATTCCTATGTACTTTATTTTTCTTGTTGCTATAAGTGAGATTTGTTTTCTCCCTTCTATTTCTGATGTTTCATTATTGGTATACAAAAATGCTTTTGATTTCTGGATATTGACTTTATAGCCAGCTATTTTGCTAAATTTGCTTATTAGGTTGAGTAAGTTTTTGGTGAAACCTTTTGGGTTTTGTATGTACACTATCATATCATCTGCAAATAATGACAGTTTGACTTCCTCCTTTCCAATTGGGATACCTTTGATTCCTTTTTCTTCTCTGATGGCTATGGCTAGAACTTCCAAGACAATGTTGAACAGAAGTGGAGAAAGTGGACAGCCTTGTCTCGTTCCTGATCTTAGGTGGAAAGCTTTTAGTTTTTGTCCCTTAAGCATGATGTTGGCTTCAGATTTCTCATATATGGACTTTATGACGTTGAGGTATGCTCCCTCTATTCCCATTCTGCTGAGTGTTTTTATCATAAATGGTTGTTGTACTTTATCAAATGCTTTTCCAGCATCTATTGGTATGATCACATGGTTTTTGTCTTTCAATTTGTTGATGTGTATTACATTTATTGATTTATGAATGTTGTACCATCCTTGCATCCCTGGGATGAAACCCACTTGATCATGGTGTATGATCTTTGTAGTGTACTGCTGAATCCGGTTGGCCAATATTTTGTTGAGAATCTTAGCATCCATGTTCATCAGAGATATTGGCCTATAGTTTTCTTTCTTAGTTGTGTCTTGACCTGGTTTTGGAATTAGAATAATATTGGCCTCATAGAAAGAGTTTTGGAGTCTTCCCTCTTCTTGGATTTTTGGGAATAGGTTGAGAAGGATAGGAGTTAATTCTTCTCTAAATGTTTTGTAGTATTCACCTGTGTAACCATCTGGTCTGGAGCTCCTGTGCTTTGGGAGATTGTTGACTACTTCTTCAATTTCACTAGTTGTTATTGGTCTATTCAGGATTTTTGCTTCTGGATTCAGTTTTGGTAGATTATACATTTCCAGAAATTTGTCCTTTTCACCCAGGTTGTCATATTTCTTGTCATATAGTTGTTTGTAATAATTTCTTACAATCTTTTGTAATTCTGAAGTATCAGTTGTGGTTTTTCCTCTCTCAGTTCTGATTCTGTGTATTTGGATCCTTTCTCTCTTTTTCTTGATGAATCTGGATAAAGGCATGTCAATTTTGTCTATTTTTTCAAAGAACCAGTTCCTGGACTTGTTGATTCTTTGAATCGTAGTTTGAATCTCTGAGTTATTTAGCTCTGCTCTGATCTTGATGATTTCCTTCCTTCTACTTGCTCTGGGCTTTGTTTGTTGCTGCTCCTCTAGTTCTGGCAGCTTTATGGTTAGGTTGCTTTTATAAACTTCTTGTGACCTTTTAAGGTAGGCCTGTATTGCTGTGAATTTCCCTCTGAGCACTGCCTTTGCTGTGCCCCATAGGTTTTGGGCTGTTGTGTGTTCATTGTTAATTGTTTCTAGGAACTTTATGATTTCATCTTTGATCTCATTGTTAACCCATTCATTACTTAAAAGCATGTTATTCAGTCTCTATGAGTTAAAGTATTTTTGTTTTTTTCCTTTGAGATTGGTTTCTAGTTTCAATCCATTGTGATCTGAGAAGATGCTTGGTATGATTTCAATTTTCCTGTATTTGTGGAGGCTTGTCTTGTGACATACCATGTGGTCTATCTTAGAGAATAATCCATGTTTATTTGAAAAGAATGTGTATTTTTTTTTTCTTTGGGGTAAAAGACTGTATACATCACTTAGGTCCATTTCCTCTAGAGCGTTGTTCAATGCCACAACATCTTTGGTGATTTTTTGTTTGGAAGATCTGTCCATTGTTGATAGTGGGGTATTAAAATCCCCTACTATTAGTGTGTTGTTGTCTATATCCTTCTTGAAGTCCTCCAAGATTTTCCTTATATATTTCAGAGCTCCTATGTTGGGTGCATATATGTTTCCCTGAGTTATTTCTTCTTGATGGATTGTTCCCTTAAGTATTATGAAATGCCCTTCTTTATCTCTTTTTATGGTTTTCATTGTAAAATCTATTTTGTCTGAAATAAGTATTGCTACTCCAGCCTTTTTTTCATGTCCATTTGCTTGATATATATTATTTTCCATCCCTTCACTCTCAATCTGTGTCGATCTTTTGTTCTGAGGTGGGTCTCTTGAAGACAGCATATATGTGGGTCATGTTTCCTTATCCATTCAGCTACCCTATGTCTTTTGATTGGTGCATTTAATCTGTTTACATTTAAGGTTATTATTAATTGATACTTATTCATTGCCATTTTCTCACTTTGTACCTGTATTCCTCTTTGGCTCTCTCTGTTTTTTCATTTTATTTATTTATTTATTTTTAAAACAGACCCTTTAGCATTTTTTGCAATGCTGGTTTGGTAGACATGTATTCTTTTAGTCTTTTGTCTGGGAAACTCCTTATTTCTCCTTCCATTTTGAATGAGAGCCTTGCTGGGTAGAGTATTCTTGGTTGCAGGCCTTTGTTTACCATTACTTGGAATATTTTTTGCCATCCCTTTTGGCTTGAATTGTTTCTGTTGATAGCCTTATTGGAGCCCCCTTATATGTTATTTGTCATTTCTCTCTTGATGCTTTTAGGATTCTCTCTTTGTCTTTGAAATTTGTCATTTTAATTATAATGTGCCTTGGAGTTGGTCTGTTTCGGTTGATCTTCATTTCGACCCTCTGTGCTTCCTGAACTTGAGTAATGTTTTCACTCACCATGTTAGGGAAATTTTCTATCATGACTTTTTTGAACAGGTTTTCCATTCCTTATTTCTCTTCTCCTTCTGGTATCCCTATGATACGGATGTTATTATGTTTCAATGTCCTGCAGCTCTCTTATAACCTCTTCATTCTTGTTCAGCCTTTTTTCATTCTCTTGCACTGTCTTGGAGTATTTGTCTACATTATCCTCCAACTTGCTGATCCAGTCCTCTGCTTCCTCTAGCCTACTGTTGATTCCTTCTACTGTATTCTTCAATTCAGAAATTGTATGCTTCATTTCCTCCTGGCTCTTACTGACATTTTCTAAGTCCTTTTTGATGCTATGTAGCTCTCAGTAAGTTCCTTGTAACTTCCCTGGAGTTGTTTATAGTTTTCTTTGAGCTGGCTGAGCTCATTGAGCTTCTCTATCATCATTCTTTTGAATTCCATATCTGATATATCATGTGCGTCCGTTTCATTTGGTGATCTTTCTGGGGATTCTTCCTTTCTTTTAGGTGATGGACTGATTCTTTTTTCCCCCATTTTGGGTGTCTGTTGTTGTTGGTTTGTTGGTTTGTTGATTAATCTGCTTTGCTTCCTTGCCTTTGTTGAGTACCCTTCTGTGTTAGGAGATTTGTGGAGTTCAGTGTTGTAGTCTCCTAGATTTTCTCCACGTGTTGCTCTTGGGGTGGCCTTTATGTCGTTAACTTGGGCTGTCTGGTTATTTTCTGGCTTGGTTGTGTATGTTGCTTCTTTCCTTCCAGTTGGCTAATTGCGAGACTTTCCTTCTGTCCTTTCTCATACACTGTTTTTGAGCTGCTCCTAAAAAAGAACCACCAGTCCAGGTAAAATAACCATACCTTCAGAGACATCTTTCTCTTTTACTTCCCCTTTTGACTACTTATGAATGCAACTGTATACCCATACCCTCCAAGGTAACCCCTGCTCTTAATCACACCCTCAGCTGCAACTGAGCCAGTCTTGATAGGGATGTAGGTATATTAAGACTATTGTATGAGGGGGGGAATATTAATTTGACTAAAGTATGGTTTTGAAGGGTGCTGAAGAGTAGCAAAGATAGCAGGAATATAAGAGAGAAAATCAACTTTTTTATTCTATAGAAATGAAGAGAGGGAGAATCAGAAAGCCTCAAGTACGAATGAACAGTGTAAGCCTATATATATAGGCTCTGTTCAACCTTAATGATCCCTCATTGGTTCAGGTGTAGCCAGGACCTGTAGGCTTTTAGCAGGGAATAATAATAGTAATAATAAAGAAAGGGTTTAGGTGCAAATGATTTTTTTAAAATGATAGAGCAGCTCTCATTAAGCAGAAGATGGGTTGAGTTTAAATAAATAAAAGCTAAATATACATTAAAAAAAAAAGAAAAGAAAAGAAAGGGTTTAGCTGGCTGTTCACCCTTAATAATCCCTGATTGGTCCAGGTGGAGCCAGGACCTGTGGGCTTTTAGCAGAAAAATAAAATAAAATAAAGAATAAAGAACCACCCTGGCTGGTGGCACAGTGGACAAGGTGCAGACCTGCAAACCCAAAGGTTGCTGGTTCGATTCCCAGCCAGGGCACATAATCAGGTTGCAAACCAGGTCTCCAGCCAGGTCCATAGCTGGAGGCAGGTGAAAGGCAACCATACATTGATGTTGCTCTCCTTCCCTGACTCTCTCCCTTCCCCTCTCTCTAAAAATAATAAATAAAAAATATTAAAAAAAAAAAAAAAAGAATAAAGAAAGGGTTTAGGTGGCTGGGGAGGGGAGGAATATTTAGATTGAGGACTGGGAATGTGTTTTAGCCAGAGAGTGAGTAGACTTTAAATCAAGAGTAGGGGGAGGGTCTTGGGTATTTAGGTGTATTGAGATAGAAGAGGATTAAAAATATGTGAGTTGGGATGATAAAAACAGTATTTGCTTAAAATGCACTAATTGTGAGGCTTGGAAGTAATTTTCGAAAAGGATGTTAGGGATTAATAGTTCACGTAGATCTCAGTGTAACTCAGGTGCTTGAGATTAGCAGCGATCCATTTCCTGAGTCTACCTCTTTTTCTTGGTCAGGTCCCTGCTGTCTACAGTCTAGCTGTGTGGTCTTGGAGTGGCAGAGCCTATTGTTGTCACAGTCAGGGCTGATTCTGAGTGTCAGCTTCCAGATAGGCTGGGCCTCCAGTTAGCCTAGCTGGGTTTCAGTGCTGCAGATGCTCTGGGGCCCTCTCTGTTTCCATTGGAAGTCCAGCAGGGTGCTTCTGTGATGTCTATGGCTGCTCCTCCCCCTCCAGCTCCTGGAGGAGGTTCCTGCCTGCGACGGGCACCTGACTCCCCTGCAGGGTGGCCTGCAACCTTGCTGGCTCCTATGATGACTGACCCTGCCCTCTCAGCTCCCAGAGGAGGCAGCCCCTGTCTGCCAACAGTGCCGGGCTCCCCTGGGTTAGGGCCAACTCTTCAGGCAGTCCAGCTCTTGGAAGAGTCCTTCACCGCCGCCTCTTTGATGCACACCCGGCTCCCTAGAGCATCTGCAGCACAGCCTTTGTCACCTGCAATGGGCATGTCAGTTGCCCCAGCTGCAAGTTCCTGGCTCGCAGTTTGGAGTTTCCATGGGAACCTGGGGCCTCGTGTAGGTGTGCAGGGCTGGGCCCACCCTGGGCCCACCCCCTCACAGGGGCTTCCAGCTGTTCTTTCCCCTGTGGCGCAGCAGCACCGTTTTTGGCCCTCTTGCTGCTCTGGTCAGTGCACTTCCCCGCTCCTGGCTCCTGCTCCCCACAAGACTCTTCTCCTCCACCTCTGGCACAGTGAGGAACTTCCTCTCTCTGTTACTGGAGCGAGGCTCTCACACAGTCCCTCACCTGCAGGAGTTCAATTCCTCATTCCCTCTGGCATTCGCCCTCACTGCCCACACTTCACTGCTCAGATTTCTAGTCGCCAGGGAGCCTGGAGCTGGCTTCAGTTAGAGACACCCCTCTGGGCAGAGCCGCCACTGCCCACAGCCGAACTTGGCCCGCCGGCAGATTTGGAACTGTCTCACCTGCTCTTCTGTAGGTCTCTGCTGCCTCTGGGCTGTGCTCCCGAGTCCAGATACGTACTGCTCCAATTCTTAGGGACCTGCAGATATCTCGTGTTCCCTATCCTATCCTCCAGCTCCTCTGGTCCTGGACACCATCAGCACTGTTCTCTACTCCATCGCCATCTTTCCTCTCCATATTAGATTTTTAAAAGCCACTCAATAGCTTGGCTGAATAGTAGAAAAAAGATAGAAGAAGAAAAAATTTTAAATCAAGCTTAGAGTTTTCCCCAAAAGTCTGTACAAAAGAATTAAAATATATAACAGGAGAGTAAATGACATGTGAAAGGCAGCACCAGAAATTCTAATGTTTGTGTATTAGGAATACTAGAGGAAGAAACCAGTAATAAAGTAGAAAAGGTAATTTGAAGAAAAAAAGACAAGAAAATTTCTTGGAGGTGAAAAAAGTGAAACTTTCAACTAAAAATTACAACAGCTAAAAGTTTTAGTGCTCTATTTCCCAAGCCTAGTTTAAGAATGTTACAAGTAAGGGGATAAAGAGGAGCAAAAAGGGAATGGATGTAATACAGCAACAATAAAATTAAAATAGAAAAAAAGAATGTTGCAAGTATTATTTCTCATAACGTGGGTGTTATTTGATTCTCATATGACAGAGACAGAGGCACAGAGAGGTGAAGCAATGTGTCCAACATCACAGAGCATTTAATGAAGGAGGCAGAATATAAATCTGTTCTTTGTTGATAAAACTTTTTGCCTTCACTAGTATTGCTCAATTGTTTGGACTCTGTCCCCTGAAAAATAAAGGTTGCAGGTCAAAATTCCCAGTCAAGGCACATGTCTGGATTGTGGGTTTTGTCCCCAGTTGGGCATGTGAGGGAGTCTGCTAGTCGACAGTTCTCTGTCACATCAATGCTTCCTTCCTTCTCTTTCTCCTTCCCTTCCCCTCTCTCTATAAAAATAAATAAATAAATATATTAAAATAATATAATAAAACATATTTTGAAATAATATCAAACTTATGAAGAAGTTGCAAGAATTGAACAAAAAATTCCTTTTTTTGCAATTGGTAACACTTACCCCACTTGCTTTATAAAGTCTATTTTTTTCTGAACAAATGGAATTTCACCTATAAGGCTCCATTACTAAAAACAAAGATACTCTCCATAATCACAATACGATAATCAAAATTAGGAAATTGACACTGATACATTTATTTGATCCACAAAACCACTCAAAAATAACAATTGTTTAAATAAACCCTTTAGAGAAAAAAATAGTTATGATCCAGTTTCATATATATTTAATTGTACTGTCTCTTTGGTCTCCTTTAATCTGAATAAATTCTTCAAGTTTTGTCTTTTATGACACTGACATATTTGAAGGCCAATTATTTTGTAGACCCTTGCTCAATTTTCATTTTTCTGTGTTTCCCTTATGATTAGATTCTGGTTATACCCTTAGGGAGGTCTATCACAGGACTCCCTCTGTCTGGAGTTACAAAATGTCATTTTGTCCCATAATGGTTATGTTAACTTCGATTACATGGTAAAGGTGATGTCTGCAGATTTCTTCACTGTAACATTATTAAATTTCCCTTTGTGGACAGACACTTTAAAATATCAACATTTTGTTCTCATCAAACTTTCACCCAGTACTTTTAGCATTGGTTGATGATTCTTACCAGAATCAATTATTACTTGTGAGGTTATTGATGGAAATCATCTTTTTAAAATTTTTATATTAACTTTATTGGAACAACATTGATTAATAAGATTGTATAGATTTCGACCCTGGCTGGTGGCACAGTGGATAAGGTGACAGCCTGCGAACCCAAAGATTGCTGGTTCGATTCCCCAGCCAGGGCAAATAACCAGGTTGCAAAGCCAGGTCTGTGGCTGGAGGCAGGTGAAAGGCAACCATACATTGATGTCTCTCTCCCTCTCTGCCTCTCTTTCTTCCCCTTTCTATAAAAATAATAAATTAAAAAAAAAAGATTGTATAGATTTCAAGTGTACATGCCTATGATACCTGATCTATATATTGTGTGCCTGCCACAAAAAGTGATCTTCCATCACCGTACATTTGGCTCATTTTACCCTTTATTCCCCCTCTATTCCCATTCCCTCTGGAAACTACCATATTGTTATTTGTGTCTATGAGTTTCAGTTTTATATCACACATATGAGTGAAATTGCATGGTTCTTTAGCTCTTTCTGACTGACCTATTTCACTTAGAATCATGTCATCAAGGTCCATCTATGTTGTCAAAGATGGCAGTATTTTGTCTTGTCTTATGGCCAAGTAGCATTCCATTGTATATATGTATATACATGTGCATATTTATCCAATTCTCTATCAAAGGACACTTTAGTTGCTTCCATGTCTTGGCCACCATGAATAAAGCTGCAATGAACATGGAAGTGCCTATCATTGCTGGAACAAATGTAACCCTATTCTTAAATTTTTAAGGAACCTCCATACTGTTTTTCATAGGGGTCTATCAGCTCATATGCCCAACAACAGTGAATGAGAGTTCCTTTTTCTTCACAACCTCTTCAACACTTGTTATTACTTACCTAGTTAGTAACAGCCATTCTAACAGGTGTGAGGTGCTATCTCATTCTAGTTTTGGCTGGCAATTCCCCTAAAAGCAAGTGAAGTTGAACATCTTTTCATATATCTATTGTCCATGTGTATGTTATCTTAAGACAAGTGTCTGTTCAAATCCTCTGTCCATGTTTAATTGGACTGTTTGTTTGGTATTGAGTTGTATGAGTTATTTATATATTTTGGATATTAACCTCTTATTGGAGCTATTGTTTGAAAATAACTTCTTCCATATAGGCAGTTGCCTTATTGTTGTTGGTGGTTCTTTGGCTGTTCTTTTAATTTTGATATAGTCCTATTTATTTATTTTTGCCTTTACCTCCCTTGCTTTGGGGTCAAATTAATAAAATCTCCTCTAAAATCAAGGTCCATAATTTTAGTACTTAGGCTTCCATCTATCAATTTATTGTTTTGGACCTTATATTTAGGTCTTTCATCCATCTTGAGTTAATTTTTGTATATGAGAACCAACAGCAATCTGGTTTTATTCTTTTGCATGTAGCTTCCTCTTTTTCCAGCAACATTTGTTAAATAGACTTATTTTTCTCCATTGTTTGCTTTTGACACGGTCAATAATTATTTGTCCATATACACTCAATTCTGTTTTATTGAATTGAGTTATTTTATTAAATAAACTTTTAAAAAGTTTATTTATTTTTTTCCATAAAATAAAAGGCACATTTTAAAGTTTTTACTAATATCTTTATTGATTTGGATATTTTGAGTACATTGGCTATCTCCCACATGATATAATGTTGATTGTTCTCAATTAATGTCTTGATTTGATTGCTACTAACTTCAACTGGTCTACATGACTGTGGAGCATTATCTAGTGAGAAATCTCCAGCACAAAACTTCACAAACCACTTTTGAAACATTTGATCTATTATAGCACCTTCTCCACACACTGCACAGAAATTTTTTTGTTACACTTTTACCTTTCTTTTATCGATAAAGCATAATATTCTGAAAATGTTGTGTATTTACCTTCCATCTTCAATGTTAAAATGGCTACACAAAAATTCTCAAATTTTGGTGTTTTTTAAAAATGCATGCTGATATGACAGCTGTCACAATACAATCTAACAAAATTGTTTCAACTGAAATTAAAGAAAACTAAGTGCTGCTAGAGCCATCTTACAAAAATAAATAAATAAACAAACAAACAACCTTTTTGGCTAACCCAACAGTTCTCAACCTTTTTGGCACCAGGAACTGGTTTTGTGGAAGACAATTTTTCCATATGTGTGTGTGGTGGGGTGGTTTTGGTATGATTCAAGCACACTACATTTATTGTGCACTTTATTTCTATTATTATTGCATTGCAATATATAATGAAATAATTATACAACTCATCATAATGCAGAATCAGTGGGAGATCTCAGCTTGCTTTCCTGAATTTAGATGGTCCCATCTGGGGGTAATGGAAAACAGTGACACTTGAAGTGTTTTTTTTATGTACAGTCTACTTCATAATCCCATTTTAGTTGCTGTTACTGCAGAAAACCCTGCTTCGCAAAGATAGGATATTGGAAATAAAAGCAGGAGTTTCAGTGTTTTTGTGGAAATCTCAGGGTATTCCACCTTGACTTTAATCCAGAATGTATGGATATTTGAAGTTGTCTAAACATACTTTTAAGGCCACTGTCATTTGTGATTGCAACCAGTTGATCCTCTTTTAGCATGGACAAAATCGATTCACCTGGCTGATTTACAAATGGTAGCAGACCCATTTATTCCCAGTTTGGAGGTCTTTTATGGTTGGGAAGTAATGCTCAAATTCTTTTGAAAGCTGTGAGAGGTGATCATGCACCAACAAGGAGAAAGAAAACTTTGGCTTGGTCTCTTTCAAAATCTGGTAACATTTGAATCATGTCAAACATCTCAGGGTTCATTTGTAATTCCAGTTTGGCTTTTAATGTAGCCACTCAATCTGCTGACTTGAACACAGTTGTCACTCTCCTCTCAAGTGACAGATTGAGTGTATTGAGTAGGTTGAATATGTCACACAAGCAAGTTTTGCGATCTATTCTGTGCCACCAAAATGTGCTGCCAGTGGTGACTGTTTTTCTAAAAGAAATCTCTGGAGTGGGTCTTGTAACTCAAAAACCCTGACCAGAAAGCCATCTCTCTTCTGTGTATAAGAGATGAATGTGTTTTGTGACTGTCTCTTCACAAAGTTATATGAACAAATGTGAGTTAAGGGCATGCACTTTAATGTGGTTGATAATTTTAATCATATCCTGCAAAACGTTGTTAAGTTCAGGTGAGTTTTTTTTTTTTTTTTTTTTTTTTTTACTAATCAGCATTTCTCTATAGATGACACAGTGCATAGGCTCACATTCAGAAGCAACCTCTTTGACCCAAGTAGTGAAACCAGGAAGCCATCCAGTCATGGCAGCTGCTCCATCCATGCATATACCAACAAAATGACCAATTAAGTTTTTCTTATATCTAATCATTCAAAGACTTGAATAGTTCTGCGACCAACTGTGGTGCTGGTTGGCAACAAAAGTGCACATAACATATTCTCATGCACTTCATCCTGAAAAATATATTGCACAAAAACAAGCATTGTTGCCTTGTTAACATCGGTAGACTCATCAACCTAGATTGTGTACCATAGTGATTCATTAATCCTAACAATTGTGCCTCAATATCCACTGCTATTCCAGCAATTCATCTATTTTCAATGCTAGTCGAAAGATGGACACATGCCACAATTTGAACTACAGCCTCTCCTCAAAGTTCATGACAAACGTCCTTCACAGCATACAGGATTAACTCTCCACCAATAGTATAGAGCTTCTTAGCTCTAGCAATGCAGTTAGCCACATTGAATAATGCTCTCAGTGCAAAAACATTTGGTGACTGTGCCTTCAATAATTGGTTCTCTTCTTTGTGTTCACATTTTCTTTTGAAAAACTCCAAAGCCTTATCTTTTAATGCAGGGTGCTTGGTCTCCATGTGGTGAAGCAGTTTTGAAGGTTTCATGGCTTTGTTGGATAGCCAGTTGCCACATATTATACAAAGCAGGATTGGAGAATGTGAATCATCTGTTTTGATGAACATGTAATTTAAGTAAGACTTGGTATTTTCATTAATTTTTTAAAAAAGATTTTGTCCATTATTTTTAGAGAGAGGGGAAGGTGGGAGGAAGAAAGGGAAACAAAGATTAATGTATGGTTGTCTTTCACCTGCCTCCAGCTGGGGACCAGGCTGGAGACCTGGCTTGCAACCTGTGTATGTGCCCTGACTGGGAATCGAACCAGTGTTCGCAAGTCGCAAGTCGGTGTTCAAGTCGGTGTTCAATCCACAGAGCCACACCAGCCAGGGCCTGGTATTTTCTTTTAAATGCACTTTATTTTTATTGGCAATCTTAGAGTCTTCTACTCTCTTGTTTTCAAAGAAGCTCTCCAGTGACATTTTTTTTTAACTCATTTTGGCTGAGCTTAGCATATCAGCTTACCAAAATTGTGACTGAGACAAGTGCACAGTGTGAGAAAGAGTCACAGGTGAAAGTCATAAATAAAATAATGGGTGGGGCAGGCATGGACTGATGTGTCAGATTCTGACTTAAAACCTGCCACCAGATGCAGCTGTACATTTGAAATATATCAACTTACTTGCCAGTATAAAGCCTGTCACAAGATGAAGCTTAATTGTCACTTGCCACTCACTTACTGAAAAGAGTCTGCAAGCAATAGATTTATTATGGTCTCTGTGCAGTCAAACCTCTATGCTATGTCCTGATGCTAGCATCATTGCTTCAGCTCCACCTCTGATCATC
Source organism: Noctilio leporinus (assembly GCA_004026585.1). Classification (NCBI taxonomy): domain Eukaryota; kingdom Metazoa; phylum Chordata; class Mammalia; order Chiroptera; family Noctilionidae; genus Noctilio; species Noctilio leporinus. The sequence continues at coordinate 93,651 of PVIW01005284.1, read as the reverse complement.
AGGCATTAGATTCTTACAAGAAGCACACACATAGGCTAGATCCCTCACATGTGCAGTTCACAGCAGAGTTTGAACTCCTATGAGAATCCAATGCCAGCACTGATCTCACAGGAGGCAGAGCTCAGGCTGTAATGTGAGTGATGTGGAGCATGGCCTGGAGGTTGGGGACTCCTGGGATAATCCAATATTTGTGTGTGTTTTTCTGCCAATACCATGCTGTTTTAATTATTGTCACTTTATAGTATAATATGATCTCAAGGCATGTGACATCTCTAGCTTTGTTCTTTTTTCTCAGTATTGCTTTTACTACTCAGGGTCTTTTATGGTTTTATACAAGGCTAATTGTTTTGGTTCTATTTCTTTAAAAAATGCTATTGAGGTTTTCATGGGGATTACATGAAATCTGTATATTGCTTTAAGTAATATAGCTGTTTTAATTATGTTAAATTATGTTTAATTATGTTAATTCTTCTAATTTATGAACATGAAATATCTTCCCATTACATTGTTACAGCATGGAACCTGGGCTGGGAGCAGGTCTGCCTCAGGCCGGTTTGTAGTATGTGAGTTCTTCTTGACTTTGTATAAGAAACATTTCACAACATGAGTCCAGGTGATTTTGAGAGCATGTTTATTAAAGCAGTGGACACAGAAACAAAGGAAGGACTTAAGGTAGAAGAAGCAACAGGAGAAAGCCTAGGTGGTCCTCTGCTTTGGCTTTCTAGAAATGTTATAGGAAAGAAGTGAGCCCACGTGGGGCTGCTGTTAGCTCACTAGAAAGTAAAGGTCACAGTGACAGGAATGAGACATGGAGGGGCTGCTTTTAGCTTACTGGAAAGTCAGAGTAAAAGAGGCCGTTGGAGAAAAAATCAGCGGGTAAGCCCAGAATGAGATGCTGCTGTCTGGGGCTTCCCGAGTGGTAAGTCTTGTGGAGACCCTTAGAGTTTAGAAAGAAGTAAAAAGTTTATGTTCAAGAAAGGGCATGGGTATGTTCTAGTGAGAGCCCACTCTAGAATCTTTTGTCTTGGGGATTGTATCTCTCTCTTCTGTGGATGAGATTCTTAGGTGGGGGTTTCACCAGGACATTCATCACCTTTCCAGGTATATTTTAAATATGCTGATGCCTCAAAATGAGCACATAGGGGAGTTTGGAATTATTCTTTGGTTTGCTTTATTGTGTTACTTTTTATCTTGGGTCTGTCTGGCTCTAATCAGGTTTTTGTTATTCATTACCCTGACTTAGTTTATCTTCGGGTTTTGCTGGGACAAATGGCTTTAATTGGGTCTTTGCTCTCCATCTCATTAACTTCAGTGATTTAAGGCAGGTATTCTCTGATTAGGGAAGAGAGGTATAAACCATTTGTTCTAAGGCATCCTTGGTTAAGGAAGACAAAATCTTATAATGCACTAGCTGGCTGTAAATTATTCAAATTATTTTGCCATGTTTAATTATTTTTATCTCAGTTTTCCCCATTCTACTTGCCCAGGAATTTTCCTAGCTTCTTACTGTCCTGCCTCATTTCCCCCTAGGGAACTTCCATCCCTGAAATCTTTTAGAAATACTGAAGGAGGAGAGTTTGCCTTTAGTAACTGCTTCCTGCTCACAAGGTTAATAGTCCTCCACCTGCATAAGGCATGGAAGTCTCTCTCTGCCTGATCTAAGGGAGACAAGGGACTGGGATCTAGGGCTGGAACCAAGATGCTATTGGCTGATTCTTCTAAAGTATGGATGAGATGGAATCTTCGAAGAGTCATCATTTTGACATGAAATTGCTATATCCTAGAGTCAACAAATTTGACAGGAAAGTTAAAAAGGCATGACTAAAAGTGAGATTCCTGAGCAACAGTACAGAGGTTGAGTAAAATGGTATCATTGAGAATGCCCATTTACCCCAGCCATCAAACAGGCTTGGGAAGAAAAAGGCCCTGGTGTGTAGATCAGAGCAGAGTAAGTGTGAAGGACCCCCGACCCACAGAGATCCCTCAGTGCCACGGATGAAATGAAGACATCCAGGCAGTTTGTGCAAGAGTTGAGGGGAGGCCAGCTGCTGTTCTGGGAGACAAAAGCCTTCAGAGTCTTCCTCCAGGGTCTTTTATTGAGTGTAGTAAGCTTAAGGGCGTAAAAAATCTTATCAAATAAAATTTTTTTAAAAAGCTTATCAATCAATGTCAAATAGTGCTGATTACAGATATTGTTCAGGGATAACATTTGAAGGAAAACTGAGATTTCCCTCAGGTCAGGGTGTGTTGGACACAAAGACTTTAGATGGCCATAAAATAGGGAGGGTGAGTTCGCTTGTGGGTTAATGTTTCACATCTGTCCTGGTATGATAAACCAATCAAGGGAGGTTAAAGCACAGGGCAACCTTCAAAGTTATATGGAATGTTCTTATGGACAGATTCTCATGGGGGTACCTGGCTATGGCATCAAGGCCTGTATGCACCCAGCTTTCCTGGCTTTCTGGTCAGTCTTACAGGCCTGGCCTGGCCTGGACAGGGCTCCATGCCCTGACAACTCCCCAGGGACACTTCAACAAGTAAGCAGCCACCATGTCTAATAAAACTGTAATGAGTTTACCTGACTCTTCAAGGGTCACCTAAGGCTTCTCTGGTGTGATGGCCAGATGGTTGGTGGAGGTAGTAGGAGGCCTCAGGCCACCATCATTTCTTAACAGCCAAGACAGTAGCTCCCCACTGCCCAGGGGATGAACTCACACAACTCAGAAAACTCAACACCATGCTGACCAAACAAGGGGGATTGAAGTGGTCCCTTTCTGATATCAGGGATAATTAGGTTCTGACTCACTGCATCCCATTATTATGTGTCACCTAGGAATGGCCATGGGGGCAGATGATTGTGTCCAAAGGGCAGGCTTACCCTGTTTCAGCATCAACCAAATGCATTAGACAAAGGACTTACTCCAAAGCTGACAGACAAGTTTCTCCCACACAAATGGAGAAGTGACAGGAAAGATGAGTTAGAGAGGAGAAAGGTCTCATCTGGATCACCAAACCTGGACCCAGAAGGGGTCTGCCACAGACCATCTTATAGTATATGTTTCTTCATGTAAAAAAAAAAAAATCACAATATAAGTCCAGATGATTTTGAGTGTATATGAAAGCTGGGGACAGTGAAACAAGAGAAGGACTTAGGGTAGAAGTAACAGGAGAGAGCCTCAGTGGTTCTCTGCTTTGGCTTTCTAGAAACATTATAGGAAAGAAATGAGCCAAGATAGGGCTGCTGTCAGCTCACTAGGAAGTAAAGGTCACAGCAACAGAAATGAGCCACCATGGGACTGCTTTTAGCTTACCAAAGTCAGAGATACCAGGGGATTTTGAGACAGAATCAGGAGATAAACCCAAGAGAAGGTGCTGCTACCTGTGGCTCACCAGGTTGCAAGTTTTGCGCAGACCCTTAGAGTTTAGGAGGAAGTTAAAAGTTCATGCCCAAGAAGGAGCATGGGTGTATTCTAGACAGAGCCTGCACCAGTATTTGGAAGAAAGACAAAACCTCTCCTCTGTGGCCAACAATCTTAGAGGCCTTTTCAGCAGAATCTGTATCAGCTTTCCAGGTGTGTCTTTAATATGCTGATGCATCAAAACGAGTATCTATGGGAGTTTGGGATTATTTTTTGGTCTGCTTTACTGTTTTATTTTTATTTTGGCTATGTCTGGCTCCAATCATTTTAAGTATTTGTCCCCCTGACTTTATTCATCTTTGGGTTTGGCTGGCACAAATGGCATTAATTGGGTCTCTGTTCCCTTTCTGACCAGCATAATTTAAGCTATGTATTCTTTGGCAAGGGAGAACAGGTATAAATCACTTGCTCTCAAGTATCCTTGGTTAGGGGAGATAAGATCTTGTGCATTCACTAGCTGGCTGTAAATTGTTTAAATTGTTTGACGGTGTTTAATTATCTTGCCTCAATTTCCCCTTTCCCAATAATTTTTCTAGCTTATTATTATCCTTACTATCGAGTCTGTCTTTTTCAGTCTCTCTTAATAATGCATTATAGTTTTCAGCCTATAGGTCCTTCAAATCTCTGTAAAGTTATGTCTAGGTACTTTATTCTTTTTATTGCAGTTGCAAAAGAAATTCTATTTTCCATTTCTTTTTTTGATTTTCTTTGTTAGTATACAGGAATGTAGTAGATTTTGTACATTGACTCTTTAATCTTCCCATTTTATGTTTATTGTTTCTAATATTTTTGGTGGGGTCTATAGGGTGTCCTATATAAAGAATCATGTCATCTGCAAAAGTTACACTTTTACTTATTTACAATTTGTATGCCTTTCATTTCTTTCTCTTGCCTGATTGCTCTGACTAGGACTTCTAGCACTAGGTTGAATAAGAGTAGTGGGAGTGGACATTTCTGACTTGCTCCTGATTTTAGAGGAAAAGCTTTCACTTTTTGATCAATAAGTATTATATTAGCTGAGTGTTTGTCATATATAGCTTTTATTATGTTGAAATACTTGCCTTCTACACTCATTTTATTTTAATAAGTGAATATTGCATCTAATAAAATTCTTTTTCTGCATTTATTGCTATGATTTTTTGTTGTCAATGTTGTTTTACATTGATTAATTTGCATATGTTGAACTATCCTTGTATCCCTGAAATGAATTCCACTTGATCATGATGTATATTATTTTTTAAATGTAATGCTGTCTTCATTTGCTAGAATTTTGTTTAGAATTTTCGCATCTCTGTTCATCAGATATTAGTGTGTGTGTGTGTGTGTGTGTTTATTACCCTTACCAGGTTTTTGTATCATGGTTATGTTAGCCTCATACAATATGTTAGAAAGTATGGTCCCTTCCTCAATTTTTTGTAAGACCCTAATAGGTATCAAATTGTCTTTAAATGTTGGGTAGAATTTACTAATGAAGCCACCTGGTTCTGGATTTTTATTCTGGGAGAAGTTTTTGATGGCTATTTCAATTTCCTCACTGTTGATCAGCCTATTTAAGTTTTCCAATTTTTGTAATTTATTCAAAGAAAATTATATATTTTAAAACATTAATTTCTTCTAGGTTATTGAATTTGGTGGCATGTAGTCTTCCCTAGTATTCTAGCATGATCCTTTGAATTTCTTTGTTATCTGTGGTAATTATCTTTAATTTCTGATTTTATTTATATTAATCTTTTCTTTCCTTAGTAAGTCTAACCAGGAGTTTGTTACTAACCTTAAAATCCCAATCCTTTGTCATATTAATTTTTTATACAGTTCCTTTGTTCAATGTGTGGCTGCCTCTCATGTGTCCCCAGCTGGGGACTTGGCTCACAACTCAGGCATGTGCCTGCCTCTTGGTTCACAGGCTGGCACTCAATCCACTGAGCCACACCAACCAGGGCTGTTGATGCTACTTTTGTGACCCAATATATGATCTATCTTTGAGAATATTCCATGTGCACTGGAGAAGAATTATAATCTGATGTTCTGGGCTGAATAGTTCTATAAATGTCAATTATGTTCCTTTGATATAATGTGTCACTTAAGGCCAATATTTTTTTTAATTTTATTTATTTTTAGAAAGAGGGGAATGGAGAGAGGCAGAGAGGGAGAGAGACATCAATGTATGGTTGCCTTTCACCTGCCTCCAGCTACAGAACTGGCTGGAGACCTAGCTTGCAACCTCCTTAAATGTGCCCTGGCTGGGGAATCGAACCAGCAACTTTTGGGTTTGCAGGCACAGTGGATAAGGCTCCCTCCTGTGAACCCAAAGGTTGCTGGTTCAATTCCCCAGCCAGGGCACATAACCAGGTTGTAAGTCAGGTTTCCAGCCAGCTCTGTAGCTGGAGGCAGGTGAAAGGCAACCATACATTGATGTCTCTCTCCCTCTCTGCCTCTCTCCTTTCCCCTCTCTCTAAAAATGATAAATAAAATCTTTTTAAAATTTAAAAAATAATAATAAAATTTAAAAAGAACCCTATAGTGGAAATTATACAAAAAGGTATACTCAGTAAAGTGTCACTTCCTCTATGCAGTGCTAAAATTTCCAATATACTTGGGTCTATTTATAGACTTTCTGTTCTTTCCCATTGGTCTTTTCATGCATGAGTGCCACATCAGTTTGATTGTAGGAACATTTTAGTATTTTAAAATATCTGGTAGGTCTAGTATTCCTTTATGGTTTTTCTTTTTCAGTGTTAGCCTAGCTATTGTGCAAAACTAGTACTGTTACCACTATGGATGAAATGACTGATTGAATTGTTCCCCTCCAGTAATTCTTCACACCATCTTTTCACTTTATAGCCCTTACCAGTATCTGAAGTTTTTTTAGTTAGGTATTCACTAGTTGTCTGCTCTCCAGATGTTTCTGGAGATTGGGGATTTTAATATTCACTAGCATACTGTTGAAGGCTAGGTATGTATTATACACAAGTCCTTTGTACACATTCTTTCATTAGCTATTCTGATGGGTATACAGTGGTATCACAACATGGTTTTAATCTTTCTATTTTCTTGACAATTAATGAATTTGTGCACCTTTTACATCTTTTTTGGCCATTTGAATATCCTTTAAAAAATAGTTATTTGAGGTTTTTCTGAATTTCCTCTTTGGTTATCATTTATTGATCTGTGGATATTGTGGCTTGTCTTTTCACTTTCAAATGGTGGTGTTTTGTTTTTTAAGATTTTATTTATTTATTTATTTTTAGAGAAAGGGTAAGGGAGAGAGAAATAGGGAGAGTAACATCAATTGGTTGCCTCCCACACACCCCAACCAGAGACCTGATCTGCAACCCAGGCATATGCCCTGACAGGGAATCAAACAGGTGACCTTCTGGTTTGCAGGACAATGTTCAACTCAGTGCACCACACCAGTTAGGGCTTATATAGTGTCTTTTGATGAAAAAATATTTTTAAATTTAATATGGTAAAACCATTTTTCCCCATATGGTTGGTGCTTTTTGTATTCTGTTTAAGAAATTGTTGCTACTTTCAGTCTAGAAAGATAGCCTGTTTTCTTCTAAATCCTGTGTCTTTTACAATTAAATTGCTAACATATCTGGAATTTGAGTGTAATGTGAGGTAAGAACCAAGATTCATTTATCAATATGGATATGCATCTGACTCAGTGCTAATTATTAAAAAGACCATCATTTCCCAACAACATTGCAACCTTTGTCATGAGTCAAATGACCACATATTGAAGGGCTCTTTATTTTGTTTCATTGGTCTATTTGTTTATTCTTGCACCAATAATATACTTCCTTAATGGCCAAAGTAAAACTTACCATATTAACAAATTCAATAAAAACATTATCTATCAATGTGCCAAAATGGCATCTGACAATATTCAACAGGCATTTCTGATAAAAAATGAAGTTAATTAGGAACAAAGGAAACAACAGGTCTATTTACCTCAAATCTAGAATAAATATCACACTAAGTGATTTCCATTCAATTGGAGAATACAATTAGGATGCCTGCTATTACCACTTCCTAAATCATGTTCTGGAATTTTTATCTATTACAATAAGATTATCAATAATAACTATAAATATTCAAAAAGAACAAAATTATATTTAGTTTCAGTTGAAACAACTGATTGACTGGAAAATCAAGAGTCTAGTAAAAATAAATTACACATTTAAATGACAATATCATCATAAATTCAGATATAAGCCAGATCTAAAATAAGTAAGTTTACCATTTATAATACTAGGTAAAGGATTACTATCTAAAATATTATTGTTAAGAACCCCACGATTCTTATGTGAATGTTCCCTTTAAAAATGGGTAAAAAACATGAAATAGCAATTATAGTGTTTATAAATAAATAGATGTTAAAAGATACTCCAGTCACTATTAACCAGGAACATGCCAGAGGTGGAGTTATAAGGAAATAATTTCACCATGTTGAAAGGGTTGTAAATTAGCAACATAGTGATATATATTTTCCACTTCTCCAGGAATACCTATTGAGGTTGCAAGTAAATATAACCTGTGACTGAGCAATCACACTTTTTGATAGAGAATCTCTTGCTTATGTATAGCAACAAACACACAAATAATCAGTAAGATATTTCTCAGTTAGAATTACATATAACTAAAAATCACCAATAGATTTTCAATAGAATAAAAAAATTTCTAGCCCTATATAGGTTACAATAACATCTACCAAAGTAGAATCACATCTGCAACAGGTATTGGGAATGGTGTTATATACTAAAGTCCAAGATACATTAGGTTAGATAAAATGAAACATTTTTGATAAGTTTTTTGATAAACATTTAATGTTAATTTTTTTCCCCAAGGAATATAGTATACAGAGCTTCCATGCTTGTTTGGTCACAAAATCATTTTTAAGTACCATTAAATATTATTGTTTTGTGGAACATACTTCCATGAAGGAGAAACAAAATGACCTATTAGTAACAGTTAATTTTATTATAGCACTTATGGTACTTTTTTTGGAATTACCTTTCTGTGTAAACTGTATGTACTGTTTACAAGTTTTAAAATTTAAACTCATGAGTAGGAAATATGTATTATTCTAGATGGTGAATAATTTATTCAGTGATACCTGCCCAACCTGCACATTCTGAGCAAATGGACTTTTAAGTACAAGTCTTAACATATATTTGACTACAAAAACTTTATAAGAGGTTTGGTTCAAAATGAACTGTGTGGCAACACTTTTATTTGTGGAGTTTTTAAAGGCTGACAGAATTTTTTATAGCTATTGTTCATTCCTTTTTTCATGCTGATAAAAATAAGACAAACAATAAGACAAGAAACAATCTATTAGATATTGGGGCTAGATTATGTCACTTTTCATAACTTAGTTACGTTGCTTGTTAGAAAACCTAAAACCTGGATACCTAATTAAATCACAACAGATCAGGCCTCTGGATATTCCTGCTAGATCATTTTATGTTTTATAATTATTTTAATAGACTACTGAGTTTAATTTACTAAACTCTATTTGGAATGCTTACATGTATCTTAATTGATACTGATCCAGATTCTGGTTTTTGGGGGAGTTATTCTCATCTATTCAGATATTGCATTATAGTATGATCTGGCAACATGTAGTTAGTAATTATCTTTCTTTAAAATATTTAACAGTCTACAAAACCATTAATTCTGGTTATCACCAAGATCACAACTACATTTAAAATTTTTCCTTTGTTTATAGACCTATTCAGGCTTTTTATAGTATCTTGAATGAACTTTGAGCATTTAAGTTTAAAACCATTTCATTGTTTCTCATGATTTTGTGGGTCAGGAATATGGGCAGGGGCTCAGTTGGACAATTCTTCTGTTCTGCTCAGCATTAACTGAGGTCATTAAATGGCAGTCTGCTGGTGGCTAATCTGGAGGACCCAAAACTATTTCACTCAACTGTCTGGTGTCTTGGTGGACCGGTTTGGAAAACTAGGTACTTCTTCCACTCAACATGGTCTCTTCAGCAGAATAGCCATATATTTTTAATATAAAAGTTCAGGACTTGAACTTGAGAAAATATCCCAAGAGAAGTAAAATGTACCAGTAAAGTCTGGGTCCAGAACTGGCACAGCAGTACTTCTATATTCTACTAGTCAAAGTCAAAGTCTGACCAGCTCAAAGAGGAAAAAAATGTAAAAGTCTTCATGGGATGATTATCATTGAACTTGCAGCAATTTTACTCTGCCACAGAATTATATTACCATTTTATAAATGAATAAATTGTACTAGAACAGTTAAACATCTTTTTCAATATAACATGGGATGACTATCATTGAATTTGCAGCAATTTTACTCAGCCACAGAATTATATTACCATTTTATAAATGAATAAATTAGAGCAGTTAAACATCTTTTTCAATATAACCTAAGTAGAAAAGTGGGATAGATATGTGTCTTTCCCACATTTGTTATAAGATTAGTTTTTAGAATGAATGAGAAATTTATCAGGTTTGAGTGATGGTAGGAGGCAATAAATTGTCACATTATTTTAATTATATAAAACCTCTTATACAAGTCAATTGCATGTAGGAAGCATTACATTCATAGAGTGTTGTACAACACAGGATTGAAGAGACTTACAGTTTTACATTATGAATTTTCAGATGATGAGTAAGGTGTGAATGCTGTCTAAAAGCCTTTTTACATTCCTTGCACTCATAGGGTTTCTCACCAGAATGAATTCTCAGATGTTGAATAAGGGATGAATTAAGCCGAAAGGCCTTCCTACATTCCTTACATTCAAAGGGTTTTTCACCAGTATGAATGCTCTGGTGTAAAGTGAGTTTTTGGCGCAATCTAAAGGACTTCCCACATTCCTTACATGTATAGGGTTTCTCACCAATATGAATACTCTGATGCTGGGTAAGTTGTGAGAGTAGTCTAAAGGCTTTCCCACATTCCTTACAGTCATAGGGTTTAACACCAATGTGAATGCTCTGATGTGAAATAAGTTGTGAATAACGACTAAATGCTTTCCAACATTCTTTACATTCATAAGGTTTCTCACCAGTATGAATTCTGTGATGAAGAATAAGATGATAACCACGACTAAAGGTCTTTCCACATTCCTTACATTCATATGGTTTCTCACCAGTATGAATTCTCTGGTGGAGTGTTAGTTGTTGTCGTACTCTAAAGGCCTTCCCACATTCCTTACATTCATAAGGCTTCTCACCAGTATGAAGTTTGTGATGTATTCTAAGGCCAGAGCCACACAAAAAGGCCTTCCCACATTCTTTACATTCATAGAGTTTATCAGCAATATTAAGCTTCTGATGTCGAGTAAGGTGTGCATACTGTCTAAAGGCCTTTCCACATTCTGTACATAAATAGGGTTTTTCACCAGTATGTATCCTCTGGTGGAGAGTAAGTTGTCCACGTACTCTGAAGGCCTTCCCACATTCCTTACACTCATAGGGCTTCTCACCAATATGAATTTTCTGATGCACTCTAAGGTCTGGGCCACATATGAAAGATTCTCCACATTCCTTACATTCATGAAGTTTTTCATTAGAATGAAGTCTCTGATGTCGAGTAAGGTGGGCAGTCTGTCTAAAGGCCATCCCACATTCCTTACATTCATAGGGTTTTTCACCAGTATGAATTCTGTAATGAAAAGTAAGTTGTTGGCGTACCTTAAAAGCCTTCCCACATTCTTTACATTCATAGGGTTTCTCAACAAAATGAATTCTCTGATGTGGAGTAAGAGATGGGCGTTTTTGGTAAGATGATATTTTTTGACATGTGATCTTCATTTGACTAAAATATTCCATTTGTCCTTCAAATTTTCTTTTGGACTCCCAATTATTTTTTAACATAAAGTTCTTAAAGCCATAGTTCTTAATTCTTTCCATTATCTTCCTTTGGAATAAGTGTAATCCATGACTGTCGTTTTCTAATGATAACCTCTTAGTCTCATACATTGTCTCCAAATCTGAAAGAAAATAAGAGAACAAACATGTAGTTACTTTTTCTAAAATTAGTAAAATTTCTACACTACAAATAAAAGATAACCAAAGTAACACCTAACGAATCTGTAGAATTGTAAAACTTGAGGGGGGAACAAAGCATAAAAAACAGCAGGAAAAATGAAAGAAAATAAGACTGAAGATTAAGTATAGGCATACCTGGTTTTATTGTGCATCACTTTATTATGTTTCATATATATTACATTTCTTACTAACTGGAGGTTTGTGGCAACCCTGCACTGAGTCTATCTGAGCCATTTTTCCAAGAATATTTGCCATTTCGTGTCACTGTATTAGATTCTGGTAGTTCTCACAATATTTCCAAAGTTTTTCATTATTATTATATTTGTTTTGTTGATCTGATCAGTAATCTCAATGTTACACTCCACCAGCAAAAAAAAAAATTATGACATGCTAAATGCTCAAATGATGGTTTTTATGTTTTTAGCAATAAAGTAATTTTTAAGATATGTACACTTTTTTATATATGATGCTATTGCACACTTAATAGAACACAGTAGAGTGTACACGTAACTTAATATGCTCTGGAAACCAAAAAAAAAGTGTGAGCTTCTTTATTGTGATGTCCACTTTATTGCAGTGGTCTGCAATATCTCTAATACATGCCTGTAAACATTTTAAATCTATGGTTTTCAAATTGAGATATAGATCAGAATTAGAATCAGATGTAGGGAACTTATTATAAATATTGAGGTTTAGATACCACTTAAATCTCTTGTATTGAATTCTACAGTCCTATTTTAATATTCTCCACTTGGTTCTCATGATGAAAGAAAAATTTGTACTTAACAGTTTTTTAATAACTTCTCTGTATTCTTATAATAAAAGCAAGCTCACTGTGGTTAAAATGTCTCTGCTTATAACACCTTACCTCGATACTGTCCACTTCACTGCTTCTTGAAGAGGCCTATTCAGATCATAGAACATGTCCCAACTTACTTCCATCAATGAGGACTTTTGAGTTTACTCTATCTCCCCAAAGTCTTTGAATTGGGATTTACCACGGCTGGTCCCTGCTTATCCTGAGCTTAGATTAAAAGTCACTTCCTTAAAGACTAAATCTACTGACAGTATCTATTAGATACTGTGTTGTAGTATATGTACTTACACTATACAAGGGTCTGTCCAGAAAGTATCCAGCCATGTACTATGAAAAAATAGACATTGAAGATCCAAGATACAACAAACATTGTACATAGGACAATGACTCCTCAGTCTCCTTCAAAGTAGGCACCTTGGGACCTCACTAAGTTCCCTAGCATGTCTTCCACTGTTTTAAAACACTCTCCAGATTCCAGTCAGGATGGAGGTGGACATGCTCTGTCTCCTTGCACAACCATAAAAAAGGATCACAACTAAACTCAAAACAAAAATACACCCAGAACTACCAGAAAACTGAATTGTATGGATGTGCAAAAACCAATGATTTAAAGGAGCCATATTTATCCAGACAGGTAGGAGGGGTGGAGCTGGGGAGCCAGGTCATAGAGGACACAGTGTGGCAGCGGCAAGATGGCAGCAGCAAGGTGGCAATGGTGGCTGACTGACTGGGTGGTACCACATTCATGTGTGGTGGACAAAAAATTGGGATACCTTGAAAGTGAGCGATCCCAGACCCAGGTCAGACCATGTAACCCAGGGTTCCAGTGCAGGGAAAAAGAAGCCTCATAACTTTTGGCTGTGAAAACCAGTGGAGGTTGGGGCAGCAGAAGAAATTGTCAGTTTCTCAGGACAGTCTGTTTAAAGGACCTTCACAGGTTTAGATCACACATAAAACCACCCACTCTGGGAATTGCCACCAGGGAAATAGCCAGGAGGGTGCCAGTTGCATTCTAGAAGAGGGTGAAGTGACTGGAAGTAGACATACAAGTCCAGGAGAAAAGTGAGTCCCAAACCAGTTAGACTCAAAGAGGACCACACCAAGACACATCATAATTAAAATGCCAAATGTTAAATATAAAGAGACAATCTTGAAAGCAGTAAGAGAAAAGCAGTTACCTACAAAGGAGTTCTCATCAGAATATCAGCTGATTTTTCAAAAATTTTGCAGGCAAGAAGAAACTGGCAAGAAGTATTCAAAGTAATAAAAAGCAAGGGCCTACAACCAAGATTATTTTATCCAGCAAAGCCATCATTTAGAATGAAAAGGCAGATAAACTGCTTCCCAGACAAGGTATAGCTAAAGGAGTTCATCATCACCAAGCCCTGATTATATAAAATGTTAAAGGGACTTACTTAAGAAAATAAAGACCAAAACTATGAACATTAAAATGATAAAAAGCTTAGAACTATTATCACCTGAATCTAAAAACAGAAACAAACAAACAAAAAACAAAAACAAACTAAGCAAACCACTAGAACAGGAACAGAATCATAGGTAATCATATGAGAGTTACCAATAGGAAGAAGGAAGGAGAAGAATGGGCAAAAAGGTATAGGGATTAAGAAGCATAATTGGTAGGTACAAAATAGATAAGGGGATAGTAAGTATAATGTAGCAAATGGACAAGCCAAAGACTTACATGCATGACCCATGGACATGAACTAAGAGGAGGGATTGCTGAAGGGATGGTGGTATAGGACAGAGGGGGAAAAATTGTAATAACTGTAATAGTATAATCAATAAAATAAACTTTAAGAAACTGGTGCCTGAAAAAGTACATGCAATGTTGTAATGAAATGTATATTAAACATTTAAAAAATAAATAAAATACTCTGCAAAATCCTTTATTGGAACTGTCATTAGCTACCCTGTTATATTTTCCTGAATCTCACTGATGGTCTAAAATATCTTCCCTTTCAAAGGTAATTTTAGTTTTGGGAAAAGTCAGAAGTTGCAAGGCACCAAATCTAAGCAGTAGCGGGGGCTGAGTCACATGGGCAATTTGAGGTTTCAATAAAAAACTCTGCATGAGATGTGATGTATGAGTGGGCATGCTGTCTTGATGAAGCCTCCAATCACCAGTTGCTCATAGCTGTGACCACTTTCATTGTATTGCATCTCTCAACTGACAAAGAACATTGAGATAGTACTCTTATTAACTGTTCAGTCTGGAGTGGTGTACTCATAATGGACACCACCTTTCCAATCAAAAAACACAGCTAATATGGTCTTGATCTTGTGACAACTTTGCTACATCTTCTTCAGGCATGGAGAACCAAGTGACTTCCATTGGAAAAACTGGGCTTTCATTTCTGGATCAGAGCCATACACCTACCATTCATCTATGGTTATTAACTTCTTGAGGAACTTTGATTCATTGGTAGCAGTAGGAATCAACTCATTAGCAACTGCAACACAATGTTCCTTCTGCTCTGGTCCCTGAAGCCACAGAATGAATTTTGCCACAACATGTTTCATGCCAAGATTCTATGCCAAAATCTCTAACACAGTATTTTTTGGAATCACCAGATCAACTTCTAGTTCTTGCACTGTCAGTTGTCAATCTCTGTTGATTGCAGCACATACACATTCAACACTCTCAGGTGGTCTGCTTATTGCCAGCCTTCCAGAATGAGGATCATTTTCAACAGATTCTTGACCATCTTTGAAGGATTAGTGCTACATTTTTTTAATGCTGCACTGCATCATTCCCCAAAGCCTTCTGAATCATCCAAAGAGATTGTGCACAGGAATGTTCAAGCTTAATGCAAAATTTGATGCAGATTCATTACTCTACTTGCTGAGTCATTTTGAATGTAACAGCCACACAGTACACATGCTCACTCAATGGCATCTGACCTCAATGACTAGCACAGTGTGATCACCCCTGTTCACACATGTGCACTCCAGTCCACTCTCGTTGGCTGCCAGGTTATACTGATGTCATGAAAACTGTTCTCATTATATTAACAACAGCTTGACTTTTTCTGGATAACATCATATACTGTGTTCATGGATAGAAAAATCTAATATCATTAAAATGTCTATATAACAAAACAATCTATAAAGTTAATGCAATTCCTATCAGATACCAAAGGTATGTTTCAAGGAACTAGAACAAGTATGGCAAAGATTTATATGGAATACCAAAAACCCAAATAGTCACAGCGATCTTTAGAGAGAAGAACAAAATTGGAGAAATCACACTATGTCATACTAAACTATACTACAAAGCCACAGTAATCAAAACAACATGGTGCTGCCATAAATAGAAACATAGAGCCAAATGCAACAGAATAGAGAGCCCAGAAAAAACCTCAAACCTTGGTCAATTAATATTTTTTAAAGGAGGCAAGAACATACAATGGGGTAAAGACAAGTCTTTAATAATTGGTGTGGAAAAATTGTACAGATACATGTAAAAAAATGAAACCTTTTACACCAACACAAGAATAAACTCAAAATGGATTAAATACTTAAATGTAAGAATCTAAACCATAAAAATCCTATCATTAAACATAGTAAAATCTCAAACATTACTCATAGCTATGTATATATATATATATATATATATATATATATATATATGTATATATATATATATATATGTATGTGTGTGTGTGTATAGGTATATCTCCTTGGACAATAGAAATAAAAGGAAAAAATAAAAAATAAACAAATGGGACTATATTAAACTAAAAAGGTTTTACACAGCAAAGAAAATCATCAATAAAATAAACAGACAACCATTGAATAGAAGAATATATTCACCAATGATACATCTGATAAAGGATTAATAGCTAACATTCATGAAGAACTTAAACAATACCCCCAAAATAATCCAATTAAAATAAGGACAATGGGACTGAATAGATACTTCTCCAAAGAGGACATACAGATGGCCAATAGATGCATAAGCAGATACTCAATGTCACTAAACATCAGAGAAATGCAAATTAAAACCACAATGAGACATCACTTCACACCTGTCAGAATGGCTATCATAAGTATATTAAACAAAGAACAAGTGCTGGCAGACCCAAGACGAACGAAGAGTAAGTGGTAGCCACACTAAGCTCATCCCAGAACCAAACTGAAATTACAAATTACAACTAAATTTAACACAAATCATCCTGAATAATCAACTGAACACTAGCCAGATAGAAGCACTATAACCAAGGAGATACGGAAGACACCACTTGACCACAACAAGACTGGTTGGGAATCCCAAGGCACTAAAGGGCTGAATAGGCTCCCACTGGAGGCAGCTGAAATTCCAGAGGGATATTTCAGCAGCCAGGTTGATCAGACTGAGAAAAGCAGCAAGGTTTGTGCCCACCAGTGAGAGACAGAGACACAGAAAGCCTCTTAAGGAGCCA
This sequence comes from Noctilio leporinus, assembly GCA_004026585.1. Lineage (NCBI taxonomy): Eukaryota > Metazoa > Chordata > Mammalia > Chiroptera > Noctilionidae > Noctilio > Noctilio leporinus. The sequence continues at coordinate 76,937 of PVIW01005284.1, read as the reverse complement.
ATGCACAAAACTTCATTAGCAGCCACTGACTCTGGTCACTGGCAGAGGAAAGGCCACCTGAGGAGAGTCTGAGGTTGGTGGATCTGGGGATAGAGATGAAGGATCAAAAGCCAGGATCCCTGTGTTGAGTCATTCCCCATACTGCAGAATCCCTCTTTCTTGGGCAGAGCACTCCTCTCCAAGTGGCATCAGCCTGAGGGGAAGCAATAACCCCACCTGTAGGAATCCATCTCACTCCACCCAGTGGAACTTAACCCAGGCTTCTGAATACAGCTGGAGGTTATATCAGTGATTAAGACTAATAGCAAAGGTGGATCTCTGGGAGCTCTGAGACTTGAGATGACACTCCCCTGGCTTGGTGCTGGTAACAGCTGCCTTTGGTGCACAGACTGGTTCTTTCTGCACACACCCAGCCCAGCACAGGGAGCCAAAACCTATGGATTGCTGATAGCTTCAAACAGGTTACCCAGGGCCAGTCATAGGTAGGGTCTGACATAGGTCTGCACTAGTTTTTGCAGATCTACCTAATACATAGAAACAAATAAAAGAAGTAGCCAAAATAGAAAGACAAAGAAAACAGGCCCCAAATAAAAGAACAAGAGAATTCTCCAGAAAAAAGAACTAAATAAAATGATGGCGAGCGATTTATCACATAGAGAGTTAAGAGTAATGATTATAATTATACTCAACAGCATTAAAAAACATAGGGAGCCCCTGGCTAGTGGCTCAGTGGAAAGGCACTGGCCTGTGAACCCAAAGGTTGCTGGTTCAATTCCCAGCCAGGGCACATAACCAGGTTGCAAGCCAGGTCTCCAGCCAGGTCTGTAGCTGGAGGCAGGTGAAAGGCAACCATACATTGATTTTTCTCTCCCTCTCTGCTTCCCTCTCTTCCCTCTCTCTAAAAATAATGAATAAAATCTTTAAACACACACACACACGCACACACACACACACAGGGAAATCATTAAAAGAACCAATCAGAAATAAAGAATGCAATATATGAAATAAATTAATACATTGGAAGGAATAAACAGTAGGCTAGATAAAGCTGAGGATCAAATCAGTGATTTGGAAAATAAGGTAGAAAAAAGACACCCAGGCAGAGCAGCAAAAATAAAAATGAATTTTAGTAAGAATGAGGACAGCTTAAGACACCTTTGGGACAACATGAAGTGTAACAACATCTGCATTGTGGGAATACTAGAGAGCAGAAAGTGAGCAAGGGATATAGAACTTATTTGGAGAAATAATGACCAAAGACTTCTAATCTGGTAAAGGAAAAAGATATAAAAGTCCAAGAAGACAGAGTCCCAAACAAGATGGATCCAAAGAGGCCTATACCAAGACACATCAAAATTAAAATGAGAAAGCTTAAAGACGAGGGAAGAATCCTAAATGCCACAAAAGAAAAGCAGTTAGTTACCTACAAGGGAGTTCCCATTAGACTGTCGTCTCATTTCTTAACAGAAACATTTCAAGTCAGTAGGGATTGGCATGAAATATTCAGGGTGATGAAAAGCAAGCACTTACAACCAAGGCCACATTACCCAGCAAGGCAATCTTTTAAAATTGAAGGAGAAATAACTAGCTTTAAAGACAAGAAAATTTTAAAGGAGTATGTACATACCAAACCAGTACTACAACAAATGTAAAAGGGCTTGCTTTAAAAAGAACCAAAACAAAACTGATAACAGAAGGTAAAGTTACAATGGTGATAAATACATATCTATCAAGAATCACCTTACATGTAAATAATTTAAATGCTCCAGTCAAAAGACAGCATGGTTGCATGGATAAGAAAATATGATCCATATTATGCCGTCTTCAAGAGACATAACTCAGATCAAAAGATACACACAGGTTAAAAGTAAAGGGACGGAAAAAGATTTTTCATGCAAATGGAAGGGGGAAAAGAGCCAGGGTAGCAATATTTATATCTGACAAAATAGACTTTAAAACCAAAACTATAGTAATCAACAAAGGATACCACATAATGATAAAGGGAACAATCCACCAAGAGGATATAACAATAATAAACATTTATGCATCAATCATAGGAACACCTAAATATGTAAAGCAACCCTTGATGGACATAAAGGGAGAGATCAACAGAAATACAATCACAGTAGGTGACTTCAATGCCCTATTGATTTCAATGTATATATCTTTCAGACAGAAAATCAACAAGGAGACAGAAATCTTAAATGCCACAAAAGATCAAATGGATTTCATTGATATCTTCAGAGCATTTCACCCCAAAACAGAAAAACATACATATTTTTCAAGTGCATGTGGAACATTTTCTAGGATAGACTACATGTTAGGTCACAAAACAATTCTCAATAAGTTAAAAAGTCTTAAATGATGTTAAGCACCTTCTCTGCCCACACTGCTATGAACCTAGAAATCAATCAGGAGAAGAAAACTGAAAAATTACATAGACATGGAAGCTAAATAACATGTTATTAAACAATGAATGGGTCAAAAACAAGATCAAGGAAAAAGTTAAATGATACTTGGAAACAAATGAAAATGACAACACAACAACCCAAAATCTGTGGCACAGGAAAACACCAATCCTGAGAGAAAAATTCATAGCATTACAATGCTATCTCAAGAACTAACAATAAAAAAAAAAAGAAAAAGAACCAACAATAACCAAAAAAACAGCTGAAATAAATAATTTAACTTTACACTTAAGGGAACTTGAAAAAGGACAACAAACAAAGGTCAAAGTGAGTAGAAAATGGGAAATAATAACAATCAGAACAGAAATAAAAGAAGTAGTCTAAAAAATCAATATAAAAGATGGACAAACCCAAGAGTTGATGAAAAGGTAAACAAGGTTGATAAACCTTTTACTAGACTCTTCAATGAAAAATGAAAGAGGACCCAAATAAATAAAACCAGAAATTAAAGAGGAAAAATAACAACTGACACCAAAGAAATACAAAAAAAAGAAAAGAAAAGAAAATATTATAAGCAACTATATGCCAACAAATTGGACAACCTGGATGAAATAGATAAATTTCTAGAAACATACAATCTTACAAAACTACATCAGAAAAAAAGCAGAGAATCTGAATAAACATATTAAACCTAATGAAATTGAAGCAGTAATCAAAAAGAAACTCTCAATAAACCAAAGCCCAGTATCTAATGGCTTCACAGGTGAATTTTACCAAATACTCTGAGTAGAATTAATACCTCTTCTCAAACTATTTCAAAACACTCAGGCCTTAGCTGGTGGCACAATGGATAGGTGCCGGACTGAAAACCCAAAGGTTGCTGGTTCGATTCCCAGTCAGGGCACATAACCAGGTTACAAGCTAGATCACCAGCCAGATCCTCGGCTGGAGACAGGTGAAAGGCAACCATACATTGATGCGTCTCTCCTTTTCTTCCTCCCTCTCTGCCCTTCTCTCTAAAAATAATAAATAAAATCTTCAAAAAAAGAAATTAAGAAAACAATCTCATTTATGATTGCTTCAAAAAGAATAAAATACATAGTGATAAATCTAACCGAGAGAGTAAAAGACCCCTACTCAAAAATTATAAGATACTGATGAAAGAATCTGAAGAAGGTACAAATAAGTGGAAGTATATATTATGTTCATGGTTAGGAAAATTAACATCACCAAATTGACCATGTTACCCAAAGTAATCTATGGATTCAATGCAATTCCTATCAAGATTCCAATGACATATTTCACAGAACTAGAACAAGTATTTCAAAAATTTATATGGAACCACAAAAGGCCCCACAATAGCAATAGCCATCCTGAGAAAGAAGAGTAAAATTGGAGGAATCACACTAACCTAATATCAAACTATACTATGAGGCCATAATAATCAAAACAGCATGGTAGTGGCATAAAAACAGACAAATAGATCAATGGAACAGAATAGAGAGCCCAGAAATAAACCCATACTTTTGTAGTCAATTAATATTCAACAGAGGAAGCAAGCATGTACGATGGGCTAAATATAGTTTATTGATAAATGGTGCTGGGAAAATGCGAACAGACATGCATAAAAATGAAACTAGGTTGCCTTCTTTTTTAGTATTTAATTATTATTTGTAGAGAGAAAGGAAGGGATAGAGGGAGAGAGGCAGAGAGGGAGAGAGACATCAATGTATGGTTGCCTTTCACCTGCCTCCAGCTACAGACCTGGCTGGAGACCTGGCTTGCAACCTGGTTATGTTGCCCTGGTTGGGAATCGAACCAGTGACCTTTGGGTTCGCAGGCCGGTTCCTTATCCACTGTGCCACCAGCCAGGGCTTTAGATTGCCTTCTTATACCACACACAAGAATACATTTAAAATGGATTAAAGACTTAAATATTAGGCCCCAAATCATAAATATGCATTAAAAAAACATAAGCAGTAAAATTCTGGACATTGCTCATAGCAATATTTTATCTGACATCTCCTTGGGCAAGGGAGGCAACAATAACAACAAAAATAAACAAATGGGACTACACCAAACTAATAAGCTTTTGCACAGCAAAGGAAATGAACAAAATAAAAAGATCATCCAAAAAAATAAAGTTACAAAGTACTTACAAAACTTAATACCAAGAAAACAAAAAATCCAATTAGTAAATGTACAAAGGACCTAAACAGATACTTCTCCAAAAAGGACATACATATAGCCAATAGACATATGAAAATATGCTCAACATCCCTAATCATTAGAGGAATGCAAATTAAAACCACAATGAGCTATCACCTCACACTTGTCAGGATGGCTATCATCAATAAATCATAAAACACAACTGCTGGCAATGACGTAGAGAAAGAGGAACCTTTTGCACTGTTGGCATACATACAGACAGTGCAGCTACTATGGAAAACAGTATGGAGGTACCTCAAAAAATTAAAAATGGATCCGCCTTTTGACCCAGCAATCTCACTTCAGGGAATATATTCAAAGAAACACAAAACATTATTTCAAAAGAATATTAGCACCCCTAATTTCATTAGAATGTTAATTATAATAGCCAAAATATGGAAGCAGCCCAAGTGTCCATCATTAGATGAGTGGGTAAAACAACTATGGGACACTTACACAATGGAATATTATTTAGCCATAATACAGAAAATTACACCCTTCAAAACAGCATGGATGAACCTGGGGAACATCATGCTAAGTGAAATAAGCCAGTCAGAGAAAAACAAATACCATATGATTTCACTGAATTAACAGGCAACGTAGAGACAGACTCATAGAGAGCAGGATGACAGCTATGGGGTGTGGAGTAGGGAGTAGGATCAAGCAAAAAGGTAAAAAGACTCATGGACATGGACAACAGTGTGGTCATCTTGTAGGGAAGGGAATAAAGGTGATAAGTGATAATGGAAAAAGAGGGTTTTTTTTTTTAATGAAAAAGAAAAGAACAAGTGCTGGCAAGGATGTGATGAAAGTGGAATCCTCATGTACTGGCAGTGGGAATGCAGATTTGGTGCAGACATTATGGAGAACAATATAGAATTTCCTCAAAAATGGAATTTATTTATGACCCAGTAATTTCACTTTTGGGAACATATCTGAAGAAATCTAAAACACTAATTTAAAAGAATATATGCACCCCTATGTTCACTGCAGCATTACTTACTACAGTTAACACCTGGAATCACCCCGAGTGCTCATCAGGAGATGAATGGATAAGAAAGATATAGTACATTTACATAATGGAATACTACTTTGCCACAAAAAAAGAAAATGTTACATTTTATGATAGCATGGATGAACCTGGAAAGTATTATGCTAAGAGAAATAAGCCAGTTAGAGAAAGACCAAAACTTTATGACTTTACTTATACGTGGAATCTGAAGAACAAAAGAAACACATAAAATAGGAACAAACTACTAGATACAGAAAACAGACTGACAGCTGTCAGTGAGGTGCAAGGCTGTAGTTAGGTAAAAATAAGTAAAATATTAAGCAAAACAAAACAAAACAAAACAAAACTCATAGATACAGACAACAATAAGGTGATTACAGGAGGAAAAGTGAATAGAGGCAGGTAGAAGAGGATAAAGGGGGTATAAATGGGGACTAGATGAGGCTTGACTTTAGATGTTGAACACACAGTACAATATACAGATGAGGTATTATAGAACTGTACCCTTTACACCTATGTAATTTATTAACCAGTGTCATCCAAATTAATTCAATAAAAAGTAAAAGAAAAATAGCAACCAAAAAAATGAATTTTTTAAAAGACTTTATTTACTATTTCCAGAGAGAGGAAGGGAGAGAGGCAGAGAGGGAGAGAGACATCAATGTATGGTTGCCTTTCACCTGCCTCCAGCTACAGACCTGGCTGGAGGCTTGGTTTGCAACCTTGTTATGTGCCCTGGCTGGGAATCGAACCAGCAACCTTTGGGTTTGCAGAGACTGATGTCTTATCCACTGAGCCACCAGCCAGGGCTGAAAAATGAACTTTAAAGAAGATATAACTATTTCAGATGACATAAATTGCGTAATTAGAAAATTTGAGGTTTAAATAATATAAAGAATAACAGAATTAAGGAAAGAAGTAAGACATAAAATGAACAAACAAAAATTAATCTCAATATATACATTTAACAATGAAATATAGAGAAAAATATCTCAGATATGATAGTAATGAAAATAGTAGTTAAAATTTATACATAACATTTTAAACAAATCTGAAGTATCTGGCAACAGATTTTCCGAATCTCACACCAGTTCACAAAAGATATTACACAACGTGACAGTGGCCTACCAAGGATGTTCATTCTAGGAAACTGAGCAAGTATGGACTAAATGGCTAACAACAGGTAAATACTGTGCTCAAAATGGCTGGTTATCTTCAATCCTCCAAATTATTTTCCTTAGGCCAGAAAGAAGCTACTATTGTCCTCCAAGTAGGCAATAGACATGGGGACTAGGGCATAAAACACAGGCCAGTGTCTGGTCCTGTCCTAGGGATAGAGCCATAGCCGCAGGTTCAGCTGACAAAGCACTACTGTCTCATTTTTTTTCCTGAAAATATCTAATTTAATTAAATAATATGTAAACTCATGAGTAACTATGAGAAGAGAATGATTTTATGAAAATGATTAAATTCTGGAAAAACTGGTCATTAATACACATTGTTAAAAATCAAGTGTGGGTGCCCATTTGGCTGCCGCCACAACCCTGCTTGTTGTCCTGCACTCTCCTTTCTCCTGGCCTCCTGCTGCCAGTAGGATTCAGGTGTGGTTGTCTCTGGGACCCTGTGTCATCATTTGCCCGCAAAAAGGGAGGTGATGGAATAAAACTGCCCCTAGTCATTAGAAGATTTGGAATCTCCTTGAAAAAATGATATTGTTAGATTTCTAAATGTTGGGTAATCTACCTTCTTCAGTGTATTAAACAATAGGCTTCAATACAAAACTTCCCATTCTGCAATATTGATCCTATTGAGAGCAGAGTACCTGTGCCAGATGAAAGGTTTGATTTTCTTTGCCAATACCACATACCAGCAAGCAAAATTCTTGCCTTTCTAAATGTAGTGGACATTGCGAATCTTGTGAAAAAAGCTCACAATGGAAAGGCCTGGGACATGCCTCTTTATCTCATATAAGAGGCTATATTGGGATCTTTCATTTAACACATGCTTTTGAAGATGATATCACACAACAGACTGAAGGAAGTATATTCTATTTGAGATATAGAAACAAGATACAAAGAAAGCTTAAAGATAAGTAAATGTTTGGACCCATTATAGATAAACTAGAAAAAGTGGCTCTGAGAGGAGCAGATAAAAAACTAAAATCTGAATATGATGTAAGATGCAAAGTCAAATCCTGGGTTTAGATAAAAAGAAACCTATTTGCTTCTATCATGATTGAAATGGCAAAGAGATTGAAGTGATGAATAAACAATTTTTAACTTCAAAACCAATGGTTTACTTGGTTAATCTTTCTGAAAAACATTACATTAGAAATAAAAATAAGTGGTTGATAAAAAACAGTGGGTGGACAAATATACAACCCAGGTGGCTTGGAACTCAAGTTGCAAAAATTGAGTGCTAAGAAAAGACAAAAGTATCTGGAAGTAAGCATGACACAAAGTGCTTTGCAAAGATCATTAAGGCTGGGTTTGCAGCACTCCAACTAGAATACTTTTTCACTGCAGGCCCAAATGAAATGCATGCATAAATCATCAGAAAAGGGTCAAATGCTCCTCAAGCTGCAGGATTCACACAGATCTTGTAAAAGGATTCATTATGGCTGAAGTAATAAAACACAAAGATTTTAAAGAGGAAGTTTCTGAAAATGCAGTCCAGGCTGTAGGAAAGTACAGATAAGGAAGAACTTACATTGTTGAAAATGGAGATATTATATTCTTCAAATTTCATATAACTCAGCAGTCAAAGAATAAACAAGCGTTAGTTATTACTTAGCTAAATGTACTATTTCCAAAGAGCATATGATTTTTTTAAACTGAAGGAATAAACAAAGCTGGGGAGATGGGAATCTTCTACAAATATAAGAATTAATTATATTTGTTTTAAAAATGACAAAACAAAACAAAAAATGTGTGGGAGTGACAATAGTAAAAGATGGGGGAAAACAACGATCAAGATGTATTCTGTGCTTATTTTGCAAGTTTGATTCTTGTTCTACTTTAAAAAATTAAAACTAAGCCCTGGCTGGTGGCATAGTGATTAAAGGTGCCAGCCTGTGAACCTAAAGGTTGCTTGATTCCCAGCCAGGGCACATGACCAGGTTGCAAGCCAGGTCTCCAGCCAGGTCTGCAGCTTGAGGCAGGTGAAAGGCAACCAAACATTGATGTCTCTCTCCCTCTCTCACTCTCTCCCTTCCCCTCTCTCTAATAATAATAAATAAAATCTTTTTTAAAATAAAATAAAATAATTAAAACTAGAAATAACAGACAATGGATAATGTATCTGGTATAGATAAAAAAACTAAACACAGCCCTGGCTGGTAGCACAGTGGATAGGGCGCCGGCCTGCGAACCCAAAGGTCCCAGGTTCAATTCCCCAGCCAGGGCACATAACCAGGTTGCTAAACCAGGTCTCCAGTCAGGTCTGTGGCTGGAGACAGGTGAAACGCAACCATACATTGATGTCTCTCTCCCTCTCTGTCTCTCTCCCTTCCCCTCTTTCTAAAAAATAATGAAATAAAATCTTAAAAAAAAAAAAACTAAACACAAGGCAGACAGACATTATAATATTTAGAGTATAAGTAATACTTTTACAGTAACTCATTTTTATGCATTAATAAGACCACTACCAGTCCCAATTCTGTTGAATAAAACTTTCCATTCTATTCAAGGCTGTTGATGAGAATACAGAAAAATATGCCCTTTCTTCTTAAAAATATTTTTTTATTTATTGATTTTTAGAGGAAGAGAAAGAGAGAAACAATAATCAGCTGCTTTACCCACCCATGCATTCATTGGCTGATTCTTGTATGTACCCTGAACAGGGATCGAACCTACTACCTTGGTGCATAGGGTTGACACTCTAGCTAACTGAGCTATTTGGCCATGGCTACACCCTTTCTTTAATCAACTAAAATTACATAAATATGAAAAATCAAAAATGCAATTCCTCCTTTGCAGAGAATTAGCTTTAATTAAATGGAGCCCTGTCTGGTGTTGCTAAGTGCATTGAGTACCTGCCTGTGAACCAGAATCAAGGGTTCGATTCCCGTCAGAGCACATGCCTGGGTTGTAGGCCAGTCCTTCAGTTGGGAGCAGGCCAAGAGGCAACCACACATTGATGTTCCTCTCCCTCTTCTTCTCCCTCCCCCTCTCTCTAAAAGTAAATTAATTAAATATTTTTTAAAAATTAAATGGAAAATATCATAAATCACTTGGACGACTTATTAGTCTGATTGGGCATTTTTTAAAAAACAACCTTGCTTTTGTGGACTAAAAAGGGGTGATATAATAAATCTAACCAAAAGTAACCTTATTGGGTTATCTGATCATGAGTTTTCAACTGGGTAGGTCATGTTGCATAGTCATACCTCATGCCTATAACTTTCAGTAAAAACATTTTAAGCAAGCCCTGTCCATTGCTCATCTTGTGCATCTAGGTTAACACATTTTTGAAATGCCAGAGGTAATCTTTTTTTCCAAACCCCTCAAGATATCACCACCCTCAAAATACATAATCTTATGAACTATCCTGTACCTTGTTTTCTCCCACCTTCGTATAATTTTATGTTTCCTCCTGAATTCTAATTGTATAAAAGGAACTGCACAACTCATTCTCTGCAACATTTCAGATCTTGCTTCCCAGCATTGTTGTCAGTTTTAGCTCAAATAAATTCATAAAAATTCTCTACAGTTTGGACATTTCTTACATTGACACTGTTGACACAAGAAAGAATAAGAGATTATTTTTCTGGGGAGGCTTTCTGTGGAGACCCAGGCAATGACTTAACTGTGTGGCATGAATGCTACATAGAGTCCAGTAAAAGGGGCTGAAACATGGACTGGGGAAGGCCCTGTGCATAGCTGCTATGGCATCTGAGAGGCCAGATAGGACACTGTGGCTGCAAAGCTCCCCGCCCTTAGGAGTGAGGGGCCTTAACAACACACAGGGATCCTCAACCCACAGCAGTGGAGATAGGAAAAGGAGACTGTGGTGTCTGGCAATGGGAACCAGTAGGAATCCACAGTGCCTATGAGACTCAAGAGTGTGCACTTTCAGTGTGAAGTGCTCCAGGTGGAGAGTCCCTGATAAGGGAGCAGACTGCTGGGAGAGACCACACAGCTGCATTCCAGTCCTGCAGAGATGCCTACAGGCTATATGCAGCAGTGTCTTTAAGGGGCTCTCTATGCTGAGGGCTTAACTAAGTGGGTTGGGAAAGAGGACCAGTCTCCTCCTTCAAGAGTACACAGGCAGCGCCCTGCCCCCCACTTCTGGGTCACTCTTGCTGCTGAGTTGGGAGGCTCAAAGAAGTAAGCAGACCCCGGAATTTTGGGCCCTTCCTGCAGGTTTTGCAGTTGTGCTGCACCATGCTGGGACTCCAGGTCCTCAGCTGCTGAGACCAACTGCATGGAGAGATCAGGAAATTGAGCAAGGAAGGGATGAACATTGGGCCCCACCTCAGTTTGGCAGTGAGTGAAGTGCCACATGGAGTTGAAAATCTGGGGAGACAACTGTGTGAGTTAGATGGATAAAGGCTCAACTGCTTGGATACTTTGGAGGGAGGCAAACTCAGTGTCAGCCCATGCTACCCCAGGAAAGGGAAGGAGTGCTTGCCCCTCACCTACACATTTGCAAGCACCACCCTCAATGAGAAACTGCAGCTCAGCCCTGGCAAGCCCTAGATCCCCTAGTGGCTGCATTTCCATGGGGAAAAAGGAAGAGGAGCACTATACTGGAACTTTCAAAGTATGAGCCCCTCAGAGGTTATTGCCTGGGAATGGGACAGAGAGCTTAACCTCTCCTCCTTGGAGACAAGACACAGGGTTTAGCTTCCTCCTCTAACCTGGACTGGCATCAGCCCTAGTGGCAAATTCTGGAATTCAGGGCTGACTGGCTCACTCCTACAAAGGGGACAGTTGACTGAACCAAACCTGAATCAGCAGCAAGCCCCACTGAGGAAGTAAGAGCTGGAGTCTCTGACACAGAATGAAGGATTTTGCTTTGAACAGGGATTACTTTCGCCTCATTGAGTGCCCTACAGACTGTATGACCCACAAAAAGGGAACCCACTAGCTCTATCTCAACTGACCCGGCTCATCCTACAGTCGCTCACAAAAAGGCACAGGAGGAAGACCAGCAACCTCAGGGGGAGGCAGAGTAGCTGACGGGTGGTGGTGGACCTGAGGAAGCCTTGCCTCATGTACAAAGGTACCCCCAGGTTTAAGCAGGAATAAGTTGACTCTTTTACACAGATTGGACCTCACATCCACACAAAGGTCTAGTAGTCATAGGCACAATCAGTGAACCACATAGTAGCTACAGACAGGTAGCCCAACACTGGTTTCACACAATGTCTGACAGGAACCTGTATCTGAACCCTATCCAAGTGTACCCAAAACCAACAAAACTAGCGGTGGGCTTCAAACCACACCAGAGTTCAAACTACCTCCAAAGGAGGATTCCTGCAGGCACCAGAACCTGCTGGGAACAACACCAACTCAAGGGGCAACCCTTGCACAGCATCTCACACACACTGGTCGAAGTTTACTCTTATAGTCTCCCAGCCTGAAAGGTTAACTCTACCCATGAAAGAGCTAACACTATTCAAGACTCAATTACAATATGGGGTACACAGAACTCACAAGAACACTCCTGAACTACAGAACTCAGGTATTTGGGAAGATTGTGACACTGACCCCAATAGGACACCTTCATCATAAAATCATCAAAGCAAACTTGAGAGACAAAGCACATCAAACCCACAGTGAATGAATGGGGAGACCAAAAAATGTCCCAAACAAAAGAACAACAGAAATCCCTACAAAAAGAATGAAAAGAAATAGGTGAAATGGAAGCAACACAAATACTAGATGCAGAGTTTAAAATAATGGTTATAAGGATGTTCAAGGACCTTAGCAAAAGAATGGATAATCTCAGTGTGGACTTAAATAAATAGTAAGCATTTAAAAGTATATAAAAACCATAAATTTAAAAAATAAACAAATAAAATCTGGTCAGAAATACAGATTAAGTGAAATAAAGAGTTCACTTGAAGAAATAAACAATAGGTTAAAGTAGAAGATCACATCAACAAAATAGATAATAAGATAACAATATCCACCTAAACAGAAAATGAAAAATAAATAAGATTTAAGAGAAATTAGGAAAGTCTAAGGGACCTTTGGAAAAACATCAAGTGTAAAAATGCCTGCATGACATAAGAACGAACAAGGGACAGAGAACCTGTTTAAAGAAATAATGGCAGAAAACTTCCTTAATCTGGTGAAGGAAAAAGTCAAGTTCAGGAAGCACAGAGAGTCCCAAGTTAGATGAACCCAAAGAGACCCAAACCAAGACATAACATAATTAAAATGGCAAAGGGCCAAGACAAAGAGAGAATCTTAAATGTAGCAACAGAAAGAGAGACAGTTACCTACAAGGGAGTCCCCACAAGGCTGTTAGCTGATTTCTTAACAGATATACTTCAGGCCAGAAGGAAATGACAAGAAGTATTCAAAGTGTTGAAAACTAAGAACATACAACTAAGAATGCTGTGTCACTTAGCAAAGCTATTGTTTAAATTTGAAGGCCAAAGGAAGAGCTTGCCAAACCAAAAAAAAAAACAAAAACTAAAATAAAGACATTCATTACCATCAAACCAGCACTGAAAGAAATATTAAAGGAACATCTTTAAGAAGATAGAGATGAAAACATAGGTACAATTTTAAAAATGGCAGTAAGTACCTATTTATAATAACCTCAAATGTAGATGGATTACAACAATAAAATTAAATTTTAAATAAATAAATAAAATACAAAAATTAAAAAGAAATGATTTTAACATTCAAAAAAAATGTAGATGGATTAAATGCCCCAATCAAAAGACATATGAGCCCTGGCTGGTAGCACAGTGGATAAGGCACTGGCTTGCGAACCCAAAGGTTGCTGGTTCAATTACCAGCCAGGGCACATAACTAGGTTGCAGGCCAGGTCTCCAGCTAGCTCTGTAGCTGGAGGCTGGTGAAAGACAACCATACATTGATGTCTCTCCCTCTCTGCCTCTCTCCCTTCCCCTCTCTCTAAATAAATAAAATCTTAAAAAAAAAAAATGTATGGTAGCTAAATAGATTAAAAAAAATGACCCATATGTATGCTGTCTACAAGAGACCCATCTCAGAACAAAAGATTTCCATAAGCTGAGAGTAAAAGTATGTATGAAAATATTCCATACAAGGCCACTGTAATTAAAACAGCCTGGTACTAGCATGTATAGGTCAATGGTACAGAACAGACAGCCCAGAAATAAACCAACCCCTTTAGGGTCGTTTGATATTTGACAAAGGTGGTAAAAGCATACAATGGAGCAAATGCAGTCTCTTCAATAAGTAGTGTTGGGAAACCTGGCCTGGTACATGCAAAAAATGAAACTAGACCACCAACTTACACCATAAACAAGAACAAACTCAAAATAGATAACACCTAAGTGTAAGTCTCAAAACCATGAAAATCCCAGAAGAAAACATAGGCAGTAAAATATCAGATATGTCACACAGCAATATTTTTGCTGATATATCTACTAGGGCAAGGAGAAAATAAACAAATAGGACTACATCAAATTAAAAAGTGTCTGCACAGCTAAAGAAACTACCAGCAAGATGAAAAGGGAATCCACTGTATGGGAGAACACACTCACCAATGACACATTTGATAGTTTAATTTCCAAAATATACAAAGAATGAATACAGCACAACACCAGGAAGACAAATAATCCAATTACAATGAAAAAAGGGACTTCTGGCCAAGTTGTAGGTGTAGGTAGACATGTTGTGCCTACTTTCACAACTAAGAACTATATCTACTCAAAACTATTTAAAAAAAAGACAATGAAAAGATGCAGAAAATCAAACTAAAGGGAGGTCCAACAAAGAAATAAAGAAGAAATATTCATCCAGAAAGGTAAGAGGGGTGGGGCTGGGACAGAGTATGGCACTACCAGAGACATCGATGGCAGTGGCAACACCAGCTGCTGTGATAGCACCTTCAGCTGTGGCACCAGCAGAGGTGGTGTCAACTGACTGTGAAAACCAGTGGGGGTTATGGGTAGTGGAAGAAACTGCCTGTCTCTCAGCAGTCAGTTTGCTTAGTGGAAAAGGGGTGAGTGCTAAGTAGGTGTCATTGTTCCCTCTCAGACCCCACCCCCACATATAGCATCACAAGGTGGTGAAACAGGGTGGCCCCACACTGACAAGTATCTAAGGCTTGACCCCTTACAACATAACAGGTGCGACAGCTCTACCTAAGACACAGAGGCACACACAGGAGCCTGTGAAGTTGAGGAGACAGAGAAGTATGGCCCAAAAGAAGGGACAGATCAAGGTCCCAGTGGGAGAACTAAATGATGAGGAGAGAACCAACCTAACAGATGCAGAGTTCAAAACACTGGTGTTAAAGATACTCACAGACTTGACAGATATACTTGAGTGCAGCAAATGCAGAAGGGAAGATGTGAAGGCTATGTTAAGTGAAACAAAGGAAAACCCACATGAAACCAAGAGTGAAGAAAAAAAACTGGGGTTCAAATGAATGATTTGGAACATAAGGAAGAAATAAGCAGTCAACCAGTACAGAATGAAGAAACAAGGATTGAAAAAACATGAGGAGAGGCTTAGGATCATTTGGGAACAAATTTAAACATGCCAACATCTGAATCATAGGGGTGCCAGAAGGAGTAAAGGAAGAGCAAGAAATTGAAAACGCATGTGAAAAAATAATGAAAAACTCCCCAAATTTGGTAAAGGAAATACATATACAGGTCCAGGAAGCACAGAGTCCCAAACAAGCTAGACCCAAGAGACATCATAATTAAAATGCCAAAGGTTAAAGATAAAGAGAGAACCTTAAAAGCAGCAAAAGAAAAGAAAAGAGTTACCTACAAAGGAGTCCTTAAAAGACCATCAGCTGATTTCTCAAAGAAAACTTTCCAGGCAAGAAGGGACTGGCAAGTATTCAAAGTGATGAAATGCAAGGACCTACACCCAAGCATACTTTATTCAGCAAAGCTATCATTTAAAATAGAAGGGCATGGTGAAGGGGACAGAGGGGAGCAAAAAGGGGATGGATGTAATACAACAACAATAATTTTTTTTTTAAATACTGTAAAATAAAATAAAATAAAATAAAATAGAAGGGCAGATAAAGTGCTTACCAGGCCAAAAAAAAAAAAAAAAAAAAAAAAAAAAAAAAAAAAAAAAAAAAAAAAAAAAAAAAAAAAAAAAAAAAAAAAAAAAAAAAAAAAAAAAAAAAAAAAAAAAAAAAAAAAAAAAAAAAAAAAAAAAAAAAAAAAAAAAAAAAAAGCTAAAGGAGTTCATCATTACCAAGTCATTGTTATATGAAATGTTAAAGAAATTTATATAAGAAAAAGATCAAAACCATAAACAGTAAAATGACAACAAACTCACAACTATCAACAACAGAATCTAAAAAATAGAAACAAAAACAAACTAAGCGAACAACCAGAACAGATTCGTAAGTATGGGGATCACTTGAAGGGTTATCAGCTGGGAAGGTAAAAGGGAGAAATGGTGCAGGGATTAAGAAGCATAATTGGCAGGCTCAAAATAGGAGGATGTTTTAAGAACAGCACAGGAAAGGGTGAAGCCCAAGAATTTATACACATGACCCATGGACATGAACTAAGGAGGATTGGATTGCTGGAGAGAAGGAGGGTAACTGGGAGGAGAATAGCTAAGGGAAAAGAAATTGGGAAAACTGTAGCAGCAAAATCAATAAAATATACAAAAGAAGAAAAATGGGCAAAGGACCTATATAAAAACTTCTCCACAGAGGACATACAGAAAGATGGCCAATAAACATCAGAAAAAAAATGCTCAACATCACTAATCATCAGAGAGATGCAAATTAAAACAACCATGAAATACTACCTCACACCCCTCAGAATGATTACCATCAAAAGTCAACAACCAAGTGTTGGTGAGGATGTGGAGAAAAGGGAATTCCAGTGCATTATTGGTGGGAATGCAAACTAGTACAGCCACTATACCAGTAAAAAAAGTAAAAGTGAGCCCTGGCTGATAGCACAGTGGATAAAGGCGCCAGCCTGTGAACCCAAAGGTCGCAGGTTCGATTCCCCAGCCAGGGCAACATAACTAGGTTGCAAGCCAGGTCTCCAGTCAGGTCTGTGGCTGGAGGCAGGTGAAAAGCAACTATACACTGATGCCTCTCTCCCTCTCTGCCTCTCTCTCTTCCCCTCTTTCTAAAAAATAATAAAATAAAATCTTAAAAAAAAAAAAAAAAAGTAAAAATGGAACTTCCTTTTGACCCAGACATCCCACTTCAGGAAATATATCCTAAGAATCCCAAAACACCAATACAAAAAAATACATGCATACTCACATTCAGAGCAAGATTATTTATAATAGTCACAATCTGGAAGCAGCCTAAGTATCCATCTGTTGATGAATGGATAAAAAGCTATGGCACATTAAACATGGAATACTATACAGCAATAAACAAGAAGGAACTCTTACCCTTTGTGACAGCATAGATAGACCTGGAGAATATTATACTAAGTGAAATAAGCCAGTCAGTGAAAAACAAACACCACATGATCTCACTTATATGTGGAGTCTGATGAATAAAACAAACTAACAAAATAGAAACAGAAGCATAGATACACAGAACAGATGGACAGATGTCAGAGGGGAGAGGGGATACCAGATGAAAGATAGTAAAGGGATTATTAGCCAAAGAACATATACACATGATCCATGGACATGCACAACAATATGGCAATTAACTGTGGGAGGGGAGGGTGTGGTGCTGGGTAGAGGTGGGCAGGAGGAGAAAAATGGGGAACAACTAGTAGTAGCATAAACAAATAAAAAAATGGTATAAGATATAGATTTGTTTTGAAGGTCTGCTATATGCATTTCAAGTCTGGGAACAGTGTACAAAGATCTGAAAATAATAAAATCTGATACCAAGAACTGTACTTCTGAAAAGCAATTTTAATCACATCTTGTGTAAGGCCACATTGAACAAACCTCACATTATAGTAATGATCATCCTTCTTATTTCACTCAGAAAATAGCAACAAGGGAAGAATATCCTGTTCTCTCTCCACCACAATGACTAACCTACCTGCATTCATAAATACATTGTTTTTATTTTAATAGTTTTGGAATTTATTAACTACTAAAACACACATTGATTGCATTATCTCTTTACAAATGAATAGGTCAAATAACTTATCAAATAACAATTTTAAAACAAAGGGCTCTTTTTTCATAATTTTTATTATTATTTTTTAAAAGATTGTATTCATTATTTTTAGAGGTAAGGGCAGGGAGGTAGGAATAAAGGGAGAGAAACATCAATGTGTGGTTGCCTTTCATCTGCCTCCAGCTAATGACCTGGCTGGAGACCTGGCTTGCAACCTGCGTGTGTTCCCTGACTGGGAATTGAACCAGTGATATTCAGGTTCCCAGGCTGGAGCCTATCCAACTGAGCCACCAGCCTCTTCTTTCATAATTTTTAAAATTAATTTATTGTTGTATTACATTTGTTCCATTTTTCCCCCATTGCTCTCCCCTGCCCTACCTACCCCATCCCCTCGCCCACAGTCAATCCCCACCTTGTTGTTCATGTCTATGGGTCATTTATACTAGTTCTTTAACTAAACCTTTGCCCTTCTTTCCTCCTTTCTCCTCTCTCCCCTCCCCTCTGGTCACTGTCAGTCCTGTTTGTTTCCGTGCCTCTAGTTCTATGTTGCTCATTTGTTCTGTTCATTAGTTTCCTGTATTAGGTGAGATCACATAGTATTTGTCTTTGCCGCCTGGCTTATTTCACTAATGTTGTCACAAAAGATAGAAGTTTGTTCTTTTAGCTGCATAGTT
Organism: Noctilio leporinus; assembly: GCA_004026585.1. Lineage (NCBI taxonomy): Eukaryota > Metazoa > Chordata > Mammalia > Chiroptera > Noctilionidae > Noctilio > Noctilio leporinus. The sequence continues at coordinate 58,377 of PVIW01005284.1, read as the reverse complement.
TTCAATTATGTAAATGTACCAGTTTTTTGTTTTTGTTTTTGTTTTTGTTTTGATCCAATCATCCACTGATGGGTACTTAGGCTGTTTCCAGCACTCGGCTATTACAAATAGTGCTGCTATTGAAAGGGGACTCAAATATTGGAACTTTTTGGTTCCAGGTAACAGCTAATAAGGTTAGCAATCAATATATGTAAAAAACTCTTGTTTCAGGAACTGGAGGCATGACCCACCTTGACTCCAGGTAACCATAAATGATTCTACCTTTGTGCCTCAGGACTGCAAGCAATCCAGATGGTGTCTGAGCCATTATAGTCCAGGGTGAGAGGACCTCCACCCAGGACACAAAGATCTTTGCCCAGAACCCAGAAGGAAGAATGCTGCAGCTTTTATCACATTAACTTTTCCCCTAAATTCCAAACCCCTTACCTGCACCTTTCTTCTCCTTATACAAGAGCCTGTTTATAATAGAAGGTAAGATTGTCTGTTAGGGTGCAAACCCACTGTCTTCTCAGATCACTGACTATCTGAATAAAGAGCCCATAAATATTCAATCCCTGTCTCTGGGATCTGGTAGGTGACAGGCAGTGCAAACACCGGCTTTTCCAGTTTCACTATGAATATAGGGGTACACAGGTTCTTTTTAATTGGTATTTTTAAATTTTATTCTCTTGATTCCTATATCCGATGTCTTTCATCCACCCCCACCTCAAAGATACTGCTCTTACAATTATGCTATCTCTATTGGTTCAATTTCCTCCACCTATAAAGTCATTTCCATGATCACACAAACGTGCCCTTAAATTTCCTATCATAAAATACATTACTTATAACCCATATCTCCCAGCTTCCCTTCATACATAATTCCTTTAAAAAGCCGTCTTACACTTATTCTTATCACTGTCTCACCTACCCTTCTCTCATAAACACATTCCAACCATATTTTCATCATGACTCCACTAAAATCACTCTGGACAAGGTCACCAGCATTCTGCTTTCTTCCAGAGCCGGGGGTCAGTTCTCAGTCCTCATTCTCTATTTGTCCCATTTTGAAACATTTTCTTTTGTTTTTATAGCAGTGGCTATTCCTTCTCCGTCTCCTTTGCTGCCCACTCTCAAAACTCTAAATGTGGGAGTGCTCCATAACTCAATCCTCAGGCCATTTATTCATCTGCTTTCTTCTATCTGCATGCTTTCCTGAGACCCATGAATTTCAATTCCAATTGTAAAGACACCAATTGTACATCAGGCCATAATCTCTCCCTGACCTCCAGGTGTACATGTTCCGCGGCCTATTCAACATCTTAAACTGCAAAAATAAGAGACATTTCAACCTTAAAATACCCAAAAGTGAAACTCTTAATGTCTGTCTTCCAACCAGCTTTCTTCCCCACCTTGTAAACTGGGCTTCCAATCACCTAGCTGTTCAAGCTAATACCTCTTAGGTATAAGATCTGGTTTATGGGAGTCACGGCATGATTTTAGCAAACCTTATTAGGTCTGCTGCCTCCTCAGTGGCTGCTGCTGATGGTGGCCACTTGTGTCCCTCTAAGATATCTAGCTTGCCCATGGAAACATGGTAACTCCCCTCTTGTGGTAAGACTCTCTGTCCTCAAAGCCAACTCCCCCAAAACCATCATCGGAGAGTCTCTTCAACTGCCCCCTCCCTTATCCCCTTTAAAAACCCTGCCTTTTTTTGTTAGTTGCTGACAGCTTCCTGCCAGACACTGCCTCTAAGTCAGGGCTACCTAGCGCTCCCTCCCCTTTCAGCTATGGCCCTGACTGCAACCAATCCTTTCCCTCCAGGAGTTTGAGGGACCATAGGGACCCATAAGGGTATGTGTCCCCTCCTCCCTTCCGACCTCTCCTAGGTTGAAAGCCAATCCATCTTGGTTCATATTTCTCTGAACCCACTCACTTCATCAAGGAGTTCCAATATCACTATTTCTGACCTAACCAGGTAGGATCTCTGTCATTCTCTCTCCATCTGTCTGCTGAGGAAAGGGAACATATTTGGCTGGCAGTCCAGAGGCATGCCAGCATCCTAAACAGGCAAGAGACCTTAATAATGGCCCCATAGGCACCACAGCAGGGAACTGATGAAAACCCCTGTGCCTTTCTAGCCAGATTAAGGGAAGTCCTCCAGCATTTCACTAACCTAAATCCTGATTCCCAAGAGAGCATCCTTCTTCTCCATTGCATTTTATTTCCCAGAAAGCTCCCCAACATTGCTGCAAACTCCAAAAACCAGCGATAGGTCCTCAAACCAGTCAGACTGAATTAGTTAATCTTAGTTAATCTGGCCTTCAAGGTTTTCAACAATCAAGATGAAGAACCTGCCAAATCACATACTCAGTCTTTCCAATTACTGGCTTCTGCTCTAAAAGAGTTCTGCAAACCTAACTCATCAAAAGGCACAGGTCAGACCCCTCCAGCGGCCTGCTTCAAATGTGGCAAGCCTGGACCTTGGGCTGAACAGTGCCCAGATCCATGAGTCCCTCTGGGACCATGCCCACTGTGCAAACTAGAGGGCCACTGGATGACCCCTCAAGGAGCTCCTGGGCCTCTCAAGGTACTGAGATGTCAGCTACCCACCCAGAACGGAGAGGGCTTTCATCTCCCAGAGCTTCTGGGACTAGCAGTGGAGGACTAAAGCTGCCCTAAGACTGCATGGACCTTCAGGCCTATCTCCAGGGCAGAGTTTCAGGCAACTCCTTTAGAAGCAGGTAAGCCAATATCTCTCCTAATTAATACTATGGGCCATTTATTAATTCTTCAATCTTAATTGTTGCCATTGATGCCATAGTCCTGCAACCATTACTACTACCTTCCTTCCATGCTCCTTAGAAGAAACAATGAAATCTGAAATGAGTGCTCCAGTTCTGCCCGAACTCCAAAGGTTCTCCAACACAGAGGGAAAAGAGTGTCAGTTTTAGACTCAAGTCTCAGACCAAGGCCTAAGCCTGTCATCTCAGCGCTTGTCTCCAGCCCCTGTGCAGAGCAGGACAGCCCACTTCCAAACCACCTCCTCACACTGGAATTTTTACAGGGATAGCCTTGCTCTCCTTAGCTACTGAGGTAGGTAGAACATTCGCTCTGTTGAACCAGGTGTGCTGTTTGATGTCAACACTAATGGGCAAATTGTAGAAGATTTAAGTTTTAAAAGAAACAGTATTTATGTCTGACATAAAGCATGCAGACATAAATACTACCAGTGTATTTATCTTGAACTCTTCCTGGTTTGAGACCATCTTCTCCTATTTTTCCTCTCCCCTCTGAGCCATGCTAATATCGTTAATGACCCAAATATTAAACCTGCTTTTTTTTCTTAGTAGGTCTCTGTCTCCTATGCCTTCTAATAAGTTTTGTCCACAGGACAGTCCAGAATGCCACAAACCAAGCTATCAATGACATGTTCCTACTCTGTACCCTGCTATATCAACCAATATCTCAAGAATATAGGGACAGCTCTACATTTTAAATGTCAGCCTTGAAGTAGCTATAGAAGAATTGACCTTCGGCCCAACTCCCCAGAATCAATAAAACAAAGGCAGGAATTAGGCATAAGACCTGGTTTATGGGATTGCCAGTGTGATTTTAGCAAACCTCATTGGGTCTGCTGCCTCCTCAGTGGCTGCTGCTGATGGTGGCCACCTGTGTCCTTCAAAGATATCTAGCCCACCCATAAGAACCTGGTAACTCCCCTCTTAAAGTAAGCCTCTCTGTGCTCAGAGCCAACTCCCCCAAAGCTATTAACAGAGAGTCCTTCAACCCCTCCCCCCACCTTTATTCCTTTAAAAACCCCTGCCTTTTGCCCTGGCTGGTAGCACAGTGGACAAGGTACCGCCAGGCCTGCAAACCTGAAGGTCGCTGGTTCGATTCCCCAGCCAGGGCTCACAACCAGGTTGCAAGCCAGGTCTCCAGCCAGTTTCATGGCTGGAGGCAGGTGAAAGGCAACCATACATTGATGTTTCTCTCCCTCTCTGCCTCTCTCCCTTCTCTCTCTGGAAATAATAAATAAAATATATTTTTTAAAAAGTCATTAAAAACAAAAACAAAAAAGCCCTGCCTTTCTTTTGTTAGCCGCTAAAACCTTCCTGCTTTCCTGGTCTCAGCCCCCTAGAGCAGCTGGCCCATTAAACTCAGGGCCTGTTCCCTTGTCCCTCCTCCTCTCACCCAACCTAACAATAAATACCCTTATCTCCTGTTTTGAGATCACTCTTTCCCAGTTACTCCACTTATAATCCCATCTGTTCTTTTTTTCACACTACCTTTGTATGAATCTTGAATCTAACAGTTTCTTTTTTTTTTAATTATCTCTATATTGTATAGTGTATTTACCATCTGTCTCATTCTATCACCATCTCTAACAGCTCCTTTAAATTTTTTTTTTTTTTAATTTATTGATCATAGGGAGAAGGAGGGAAAGAGGGAGACAGAGAGAAATATCAATTTTTGTTGTTCCTCTTATTTACGCAGTCATTATTGGTCGATTCTTGCATGTGTCCTGACAGGGAATTGAACCCCCAGCCTTGGCATATCTGGATACCACTAACCAACTGAGTTACTTGGCCAGGTTTCTTTCTTAATTTTTTAAAAAATTATTAACAGCTCTTACTACTTCTTATCTAAACCACCATTTCTTCTAGTCTGAACAATTGAAATTGCCTCTAAAATGGCCCTTTCTGCTTTGTAGTCAACCAAAGAGATTATTTTAGAACAGAAAGCAGGCTACAGCTTCTAAATGCTCTCATTGATTATATTATCTGACCCTTGCCTAACTCTGATCTCATCTCTTATTACTTTCCCTTCCCCACTCCCTATTTTAACCATAATAGCTTTCTTGTTAGTCCTTAAACATGTAAAACTAACTTCTTCTTTAGGCCTTTCCAGTATGCTTGGAATATTCTTCCTTTAGAGAGTCACATGGCCTGAGTCTTACACTTAATGTCTCTCTTCATATATTAACTCTTCAAAAACATTTTCCTCATTTGTCCAATTTTCTGTATACATGTCATCCTAAATAAAACTTAAAGGAAGAAAGAAGCATAAGAAAAGAATGATTTTCTTTAAGATGTCTAACTCTGAATCAACAATTGTTATTTTAGCTAAAGATTTCCTAACTAAACTGACATTTTCAATCATTTGGAACCTCTGTGCAGTTCATTGCTTTTTTTTTTTTTTTAGTATTAATAGTTGTAAATATCATTTAATTATCTAAATGTAATTAAATAGTTATAATTAGGAAAAAATGTTTTTCTTTCCTTTGGTAGAAAGTAAGGCAGAAAACATAATATTATAAACAGTGTGGGGAGTTAAATGGCCCTACTGTTACAAAATAATAACTTTTAGCCTAAAATGAGACTCCTTAGCCAGACCTGAATATGTGTTGTCATTTTACCCTATACAAGGTAAAATACAAATAATACAATAAAAAGTAGAGGTAGAAGCTATACCAAGGGATCATTCTCCCTATAGTCTATCACATTCATGTGTCTTGCTGATGTAAAGGCGCATATATATATATATATATATATATATATGAATATGCATACATATATGAGGGGGACCCCCCAAAAAACTGGATGTTCTTTATAAAAAGTTGTGTATTTATTCTTTTTTTTTTTTTTTTTAAAGATTTTATTTCATTATTTTTAGAAAGAGGGGAAGGGAGAGAGGCAGAGAGGGAGAGAGACATCAATGTATGGTTATGTTTCACCTGTCTCCAGCCACAGACCTGACTGGAGACCTGGTTTGCAACCTGGTTATGTGCCCTGGCTGGGGAATTTTTTATTTTTTAAGATTTTATTTCATTATTTTTAGAAAGATGTGTATTTATTCTTATATGTTTAAACTTTAGTCATCTTCAAAGTACTCTCCATTTGATGCAATATACCTATCGAGACTTTTTTTTCCACTGCTCAAAACAGTTTTTGAACTCGTCGATTTGGATGCTTTTTAGTGCTTCTGCTGTTTTTTGTTTCACCTTTTCCACATCAGCAACATGTTTCTCTTTGAGTTTATTTGTTTGTTTTTTATCCAGGGGAACAAAAAAAACCCCGTCACTCAGCATGTAATAGGGTGAATACGAAGAGTGGAGCAGGAACATCATGTCATTTCCGGTCAAAAACTGCTGAACACTCAGTGCAGTGTGGGCAGGTGCACTCTCACAAATCATCCATCATGAAATGTGCAAACATGTTGAAAGAGTCTTCAAAAAATTCAGCCTTGGCTGGTGTGGCTCAGTGAATTGAGCACTGGCCTGTAGACTGAAAGGTTGCCTGTTCATCTCCCAGTCAGGGCATATGCCTGGCTGTGGGCCAGGTCCCGGGTTGAGGGTATGATAAGCAATTGATTGTTGTTTTTCTCACACATCATGTTTCTCTCCCTCTCTTTCTCCCACCTTTCCCCACTCTCCAAAAATAAACAAATAAAATCTTTTAAAAAATTCACTAAAGCCAAATGCAGCCTCTCACAACAACACCAGCTAGTACACTAATTCAGATGGGTTCCTAGAACACTAACCTAGTGGGGAAGCCTGTACTACAAGGCACCTGTCCTCGAGAAGACAATTCCAGTTTTGTGGGGGGTCCCCCTTTATATATGCACAAATAAGAAAGATATATTATGATCTAGGGAGCTATCTTCTAGAGTGTTAACCTAAAAATAAAAGGCCAATGTAAGAAACAACTAGCATTTATATAAGATACAAAATAATAGCTATTTTGGATATACGGATTCAGGCAGAAACCCATAGAGTGTGAAGGGATATTTATGAGAAAGGGAATAAGATAAATAACATCAATAGAAAGGAGGAATTTCTGTTGGTTCAGATAAGCTGAAATAGTGATGCTAAATATAAAGAATGTCTTTAATTTTTAGTCATAATGTCTGTTTCTTTGTTAGCATCATAACAGTTGTTTGGAATACAGGCTGCTTTGGACCAGTTCAAAGGTGATTTTTTCCAGCATTAACATTCATTCCAAAGGTTTGAGGAGTAAGATGTCCAAGGCAGTTCCTCTGGGATGGCAGCTCTGACACCATTTTGAAGGGGCTCTGTTTATATTATTTTATAAAAGAGTAAATTCATATGAAACTTTAATTGCTGATAAAATACAGTATTGCATGCAATGTCAAGCATATTCTTCCTTGTCATCTTACCACTTAAAAATTAATAAGTTAAAAAAAAGAGCCCTGGCTAGTTGGTGGCACAATGGATAAGGCACCAGCCTGTGAACCCAAAGGTTCTTGATTCAATTCCCAGCCAGGGCACATAACCAGGTTGCAAGCCAGGTCTCCAGCTAAGTCCATAGCTGGAGGCAGGTGAAAAGCAACCATACACTAATGGCTCTCTCCCTCTCTGCCTCTCTCCCATTCCCTCTCTCTGAAATAATAAATAAAATCTTTAAAAAATAAAAACAAAAACCTTCCCTCACCATAACTAAAACTTTCCTCATAACTTCCCATCTTATAACATTCTCTATTGCTTTACTTCTGCTGACTTTTCTTTTCCTTTTTAAAAATCCTCCCCTGAAGATATGCTTAGAGAGAAAGTGCGAGAGAAAGTGAGAAAAACAACAGTCAATTGTCTCCTGTACACAACCCACTGGGGATCAAACCCACATTTTTGGTGTACAAGATGGTAACTCCAACCAACTAGGCCATCCAGCCAGGGCTACTCGGTTTACTCTTCTTCATAGCACTCTCTTATTACCTAACATTATATTTTCTATTTATTTACAGTTAATAAGTTTCTATATATTCCATGGAGACAGGGGTTCTATTGGTTTTGTACTACTGTATCAATATTTTGTACTACTACGAAAGAAACTTAATCAAAATATAGATTGAATAATTGTAAAAAGAAAAAGAGAGAACCTCTTTATCCCTTATCCCCTTTTGTGAAAGGGGAGGAAAATTGGAGAGAATAGCAACAACAAAAAGTGGTAAATGAGATAAATAAGTAGTTTTATTAGTATCCCCAGCTAAGACGTTAATTTGCTCCTCAAGTCTCAAGACCTTCAGTCCATGGACCTTTAAAAAGAGGACTTTCCAAAAATAACATCAGAAGAGTATGCTGCCTCTTCCAAGTAGTTGAGCAGTTTCCCTCTGGTGATGGCTTCCCCTACTTGACTGGTTCCTACTCACCTGAATATAGTGTTCTTTCTCTCACAACTTCCCAGGGCTCTTTCCCTTGTTCCAATAAGGAAATCACATCTGGTTTAGAAATGAAGCAGCCTAGTTAGAAGAGAAATGTGTAAGGTGATATAAAAATAAAAACTAAACTCAAAATGACTTTGATTTAGTCTTGGCTAAATTTGACTTATCAGTCAAATGGTAATTAATAAAGCCTTTAGAACAAAAAAGGAAAAGACAGTTCAAAAATATACACATTAAGGTTACATAATAAACAGAAGGAAAAGGTCTTATTTTAATTTATATTTCATACAAAAACTTCATCTTGAGAGTCTATATTAGTTGACAACACAGAATGCCTGGGTTCAAATCCCACTTATGCCACATCCTAGTTGGACAAGTGATCTACTTTATTTTTCTCATCTATAAAATAGGGATAATAATAGTATCTATCTTACACAACTGTTATGAAGGTTATATTAATTTAATATCTATTTCTAAACATTGCCTACAATATATACTGTTATATGTATTTAATTAGCTATTATTTATTGCTATCTTTATTTCGCTAAAAGAAAAACAAGAAGCTTCCTAAAGCATTTATTGTTATTTCTTAGGATATTCATTAAGTGTAAAATTCTTGGATATTTAACTTTCAGTCATAAGAGTAGGTAAAAGGGAGTCTGGTTAATAACAAAAACAATGTATTCTTGATATGTAAAAAATTGTAAATTGATCCAACTTACCACTACAAAAATTACCTGTTCTTTTGATAGTCAGAAAAAAAACCCAAGAATCAAAGTGTAGCTATTTTCCTGAAAGGTATATAATAGCATAGTTATAGCAATTCTAAGTTCAAACACAAAGTGAAACCTGATTTCTTTGACACAGATAAGGCTATGAATCACTCAGATTTCAAATCTAGCCCTTGCATGATTGAAAAAGACCTGAAGCCCAGTTAAGGATGATTAATAAAGATGCTCATGTCCAAACAAGTAAAGCTCAAACCATCCCTTTGAGAACAGGGAGCAGAAATTTAAATATTTTCTTGAAAAAAATACTGCTGAAATTTTCAGAGAAGAAAGTTGACATTACAGAGAACGGACTCTGTATTACTACAGGCAGACAACCTTACCCAATGAGACCAAGTTCCTATAGTTCTCCAACATCACATCTCTGTACAAGTCCCTCTGTTGCAAGTCCAGATATTCCCACTCTTCCTGAGAGAAGACTATGGATACATCACTGAATATCACTGATCCCTGAAATAACAAACCATATAATACACATTACAAACCATATAATATGATTAAAATTAAAGAAAAAAATTTAAGATGGAAGGAGAAAGGACAGAAGAGATATTGAGGGAAATGAACCAAGCAAACAGGCTTGAGCTGGAAGCCTATAACATAATTAGTTAGAAAATGACTGCTAGAAGCAGCATGCCTCTGTGTTCTTTACTACAGGTACAACTTGTTATATACTCAGGCATATCTTAACTATTCAAACAGGTCTGGAGAAAAAAAACAACCAGTTTTCCAATTAAATGAAGTATCATACATAAGCGTTCTGTCCACTATATACCCCTCTCCTGAATGCTCAATAATTTGAGTTCTATCTTGTCTCCCTAAACACAACACTTCAGGAAGTTTCTCTACAATATCTGTTAGAAAAGGATCTAAATGCAATTAAAGAATTTCTTACAACTTCATCACTGAACCTGATTATATCATAAACATTCTGCCATTAATGACAGATTCTTCAATAAACTTAAAATAAAATTGGTTGTGTAATAATCTACGCAATGGATATATGAGATGTATTCACTCCTCCCTACTTAAATATTTTTGGTCTATACAAAATATTTAATATCCTCCTTAATTCTGAGGGTTGACAATTATTTATGTACCTACATGATCTTCTTACCTGATATCATTTTCCATCCCATATTGTATACATTCTTTGCTTCTGTGTTAGAAGACCTTGATATAGATTCTGGATACTGGTGATCCAGAATCATAAGGACGTCTTTCTGTATCAGTGCATACTGTTCAACTACAAATTGAATCCTGTTTCTGGTACACAAATCTTAGGAATTCCTAGAGAAGATTCCTGATCTCTGCATGCAAGACCCAACCACATTCCAACCCTAAATGAGATCTTGCTATATACTGAGGCTGAAGCCAACAAATAGCAACTCTTATCTCATATATATGGAAAACTCAAGTATGGAAAACTTCAGTTTTCCTGTGAATAGTTAAATGTGCTCATCCTCTCAGTGACTCACTAGATATGGGTAAACATCTCCCGCATGGGATTCCTTTTCTGCTCCACTGCATCTCTTAGCAGGAGACTGAGAACATATAGGTGATGCCAAATGTTTGTTCAATGAATACATGAACAATGACTGGAAAAAAGAGGACCCATAGGAAAGGCATTGCACTATTTAGCCTCATCCCTCACTGAATTATGAGGAACTGTGAGAAGGTGCTTAAGATAGGTAGGGAATTTCTGGATAAAGAAATATTCATAGGACCTTAACATAACAGTATGCCAGAAGAGAGAGAGGGGGAAAAAAGGTAACTTACACGGGCCATAGTTTAGAAATTCAAGAACTGGTCAGTACTCCTTGGGGTTTACTTGTCTGGAGAACCAGAGTTCACAGAAGTCAGAGCTAAGAGGAGGAAAAGGAGGCCATGAGATCAGATAAGCCTTAAAACTCCCTAAATGACTCAAGTGAGTATGTTCTTTCCCACTCTTTAACTTCCCCACCACAAATACACACACACACACATACACACACACGGACACAGACACGGATACACAGATTTGAGGGAACCTGGAGAAATCTAATCCCTTATGTTTAAATTCCAGAGCTGATAAGGGGTTACATCCTCTGAAGCAGAATCTCTTTCAAAGCCTTGCAGGCCTGCTTTCCTTCATCTGATACAAAGTGAAATTCCTAAGAACCAGCTCTGGCAACCATCACCACTGTCAAACTGCTGTACTTGCAGCCCTGCATGCCTGCTGCCAGGACATTAACTTTCAGCCCTGGCTGGTAGCACAGTGGATAAGGTGCCAGCCTGCGAACCCAAAGGTCGCTGGTTCGATTCCCAGCCAGGGCACATAACCAGGTTGCAAGCCAGGTCTCCAGCCAGATCTGTAGCTGGAGGAAGGTGAAAGGCAACCACACATTGATGTCTCTCTCCCTCTCCCTTCCCCTCTCTCTGAAAATAATAAATAACAATCTTTAAAAAAAAAAAAAAAAAAAAAAGCAAGTTAAATCCTCCTGCTTCCAAACCAAAGTAAATAAATAAATAATAAAAAATTAAAATGAGCCCTGGCTGGTAGCACAGTGGTTAAGGCGCCGGCCTGGGAACCCAAAGGTCGCAGGTTCGATTCCCCAGCCAGGGCACATAACCAGGTTGCAAACCAGGTCTCCAGTCAGGTCTGTGGCTGGAGGCAGGTGAAACGCAACCATACATTGATGTCTCTTTCCTTCTCTGCCTCTCTCCCTTCCCCTCTTTCTAAAAATAATGAAATAAAATCTTAAAAAAAAAAAAATTAAAATGATGATGTAGATCTTTAATTGGAAAGCTAGATATACATTTACTATTTGTTGCTAAGTTAAGAATGCTGGTAAAAGCAGTTGTGGGTAGTGTGATTTTGTATGGCAGGACATAAGCACATATGTGCATAATAATCACTAAATGCTAACTTTATAAAATATTCAAGATATGTAGCCTTTAGAAAATAAAATAGGCATCATGACTACATTTTAAAGTACCCATATATTAGCATTAAAAAGCACTAAAGACATCAAAAGATGAAAAAGATGCAAAACTTGCTTATTTCCACATTGTAATCATTGTTTAAACATTAATGAGAGAGAGAGAAATATGAATTTGTCATTCTACCTATTTACACATTCGTTGGTTGGCTCTTATATATACCCTGACCACGGACTGAATCTGCAGCCTTTGCATCAGGACAATGCTCTAACCAACAGGGCCATGGTCTTTTGGCCATGGGCTCCACACTATAATCTTAATTTTCTTTTTGCTTACATTATTTACTTAATGTGGCATATAAACTCTTAAAATACATTTTAAAAATTTTGCAAATAGGAAACTTTTCTTCAAATAGGTAAAAAAAGACTCATTTTTAAAAAGTCCCTTGACTTTGGAAGAAAAGTAGCTACTATGTTTTTATTTCAGCTCCCAATATGTGAACCAACTAATAATTTTTAAGTTTGTTTATGTAGAGTTTTGCCTCCAAAAGACTGTTTGAACATCCCCAACTAATGCCTTATTTCACTGCTGTTGCCTCTCATAACTTCCTGATCTTGCTTCTGAACTATCAATTTTAGCCATGATGCCTTCCAAAGAGCTACTAAATCTTATTCTGTTGGCCTCACTTTGCATCAACATTATGAGAATAAAAACTACAAGGCATAAATCTTATTATATAAAATCCAATTACCTCCAAAGAAATCCCATGGGTTTAGGTTTCTGTTTGTTTCTTTTTTTGTTTTTCCTTTTTGGTAGAAAAATTATTATTTTTTCAATTACAGTTGACATTTAATATTATTTTATATTAGTTTCTGGTGTATAGCATAGTACTTAGACATTATATAACTTATGAAGTTGTCCCTCCAACAAGTCTAGTATCCACCTGCACCATACAGTTATTACATCATTGACTACATTCCCTATGCTGTACTTCACATCTCATGATTATTTTGTGACTACCAATTTCTACTTCTTAATCCCTTCATCTTTTTTCAACCAGCCCCCTACATGGGTTTGGTATTATTTGGTCGCAGTCTGACAGTGTATGCTAAAATCAGACGATATCTCCTTTTTAGGAACTCCCATGTGTACCATCTGACTTCTTAAAATTTGTCTTGTTTTGTTTTCTCCAAGAAGCCAGTACATTTATTGATGCTTGTTCAAGTCCCACAGGTTTTGTAGGCTCCTTGTTCTCACTTCTGGTGAGGGGGAAGGAAGCCCAGACAAGGCAATACAGGCAGCAGGCAGTGCCTTCCAGACACACCACCATGATCAGTCAGTACAGGATGTTGGTGGAACCCCCAGCCTCAACTTCAAATCCACCAAGAGGTCGCTGCACTCCTGAAAGTTTCTGTTTCTCAGCTACTGGCTTCTCCAAGTAGTTCCAGGCAACTGAGCTGAAGGAGCAAATCAATGCCTGGGAAACCCACAGGGGCTTGGGCTAGAGTCCCTTCCCCTTTGCCCTAACTTCTTCAATCACCTATTATCCCATTTATCATAGCCTTATTCCTATAGAGGTTTATCCACCTTGATAAATATTTAGTAAGCAACTTAAAGATAGCAGCCATGTCATTTTAGTCACTGTATTTCCCCCAAGTACTAGCATAGGATCTGGCATATTGCATGTTATACATGTCTGATAATTCAACCTGGGAATTCCATCTCTAGGAATTCATCCTTAAGAAATAATTTGTAGCCCTGGCTGGTAGCACATTGGATAAGGTGCCGGCCTGTGAACCCAAAGGTCGCTGGTTCGATTCCCAGCCAGGGCACATAACCAGGTTGCAAGCCAGGTCTCCAGCCAGATCCATAGCTGGAGGCAGGTGAAAAGGCAACCATACATTGATGTCTCTCTCTCTCTCTGCCTCTCTCCCTTCCACTCTCTAAAAAGAATAAAATCTTAAAAAAAAAAAAAAAAGAAAGAAAGAAAAGAAATATTTGTAAAAGTACACATAGATTTGTAAGGAAGTTCATCAAGGAATAATTTATAACCAAAAGTCAGATTACCTAATACAGGCAATAAATCTAAATAATGCTCCTCTATAGGATGGCATATTACACAATATTAATAATGATGATACTGGTTCATATTCATTAATAAAAAAAGAAAAATATCCAAAATAAATTGCCAAGTATGACAGGCAGAGTAAAACTGAACAATATTGGGAGGTGGTTGACTGTCATATATGAAGAACACAGGCCTCATGTCAGGATCCAGGACATGAATCTAAGCTCTGACAATTACCAAGTAGGATTTTGGACATTTACTTAATTTTCAATGCCGGTTTCCACCTAGCTAAATTATGGGGAAAATAATAACAGTACCTACCTTATAGGGGTGTTGTGAATGTTAAATAATATAATACATATAAAGTACACACAAGCCCTGGCTGGTAGCACAGTGGGTAAGGCGCCGGCCTGCGAACCCAAAGGTCTCAGGTTCGATTCCTCAGCCAGGGCACATAACAAGGTTGCAAACCAGGTCTCCAGTCAGATCTGTGGCCGGAGTCAGGTGAAAGGCAACCATACATTGATGTCTTTCTCCCTCTCTGCCTCTCTCCCTTCCCCTCTTTCTAGAAATAATTAAATAAAATCTTTAAAAAAAAAAAAAAAAGTACACACAAACCTGGCTGGGTATATCAGATGGTCAGAGTGTTGTCCTGATATGTCAGGGTTGCAATTTTGATACCTGGTTATACATGTCTGATGTACATACAAGGTACATACAAGGATCAACCAGGGAATATGTAAATAAGTGGAACAACAAATCAATGTTTCTTTCTCTTTCTTTCCCCCTTCCTCTCTCTCTAAATTCAACAAATAAAAAAAGTTTTAAATAAAAAAGTAAAAATAAAATGCAATATTTAAAATGGCTTATTATAAGCACTTAATAAAAATTTTTAAAATTACATAACCTATATTCTATTTGTTAAATTATCATTAATAATTTTTAATTTAAATGTTTAAAATTTTTATAAGTTATATTTAAAGACTTTCTTTAGTAATCTTAATATTAGGATACCCATCTCTTTTTTCTTATAGTAAACTTGTTGAGATTTTCAAGACTCCTTTTTTTTTCAAAGATTTTATTTATTATTTTTAGAGAGAGGGGAAGGGAAGGAAGCAGAGAGGGAGAGAAACATCAATGTATGGTTGCCTTTCACCTACCTCCAGCTACAGACCTGGCTGGAGACCTGGCTTGCAACCTGGTTATGTGCCCTGGCTGGGAATCGAACCAGTGACCTCTGGGTTCGAAGGCTGGCGCCTATCCACTGAGCCACCAGCCAGGACCACTTTTTTAAAAACACCAAATTTTAGGACCAGGCTTGACAGTGTAGTTTTTCTTAATAATACTACCAAAAAATTTTTTTAATTACAAAAGTCAAGAAACAGAGCAAGGTCTACCTTGCTCTGCATCCCTAGTAGCTCTAAGAGAGACCATGCAGCATCATTAAATTAAGAAATTTTATTTGATAAGGTGTCATGCTGAACATAAAAATGTCTGATCAAGTTCTTCTGTATAACATGTCTGAATATTTATCCTACTATCACCTTTTTTCCATGATTTGATCTAATTAATTAATTTAAAGATTTTCTTAATTATTTTTGAGAGAAGAGCAGGGAGGGAGAAAGAAAGGGAGGGAAACTTCAGTGTATGGTTGCCTTTCACCTGCTGAGGACCTGGCTAGAGGCCTGGCGTGCAACCTGGTTAGGTGCCCTGACTGGGAATTGAACCTGGTTAGGTTGCCCAAGCAACCCTTGGGTTCAAAGGCCAGCATCAATCCACTGCGCCACACCAGCCAGGGCTCAATTTTCTGTACTTAGAAGTAACCTTGAATCACTAAAAGCTAATTTTGAAGGGATATCTTACTTGATAACTTGTTGAGCTAAGGAGTAAATTCTTGAAATACATTTCAAATTAGAGGGGAACCATTCACTCCCTTTTACTCTGTACAGGCATAAAAATATAATAAATTCCATGACTGCACTGGATTCCTTGTTGGACAGTCTTTATCTCCTTAATCATTTTTTTGTGATTCTATTTTGCGAAATAAGCATGTACACAAGTACACAGTAAAACATTTGGAAAAACAAACATCAAAATAGTAATATCCATTAACTCTGTATGGTGGGGTAATTTCATTGTTCTTCTTTATAAGTTCTTAGATCTCTGCATTTTCTTTCCACAACAAACCTGTATTAATTTTATCATCATAAACAAAAATTAAACTACTTCCATACAAAAAAAATTAAAAAAAAAAAAAAAAAAAAACCGTTGGTGAGAGGGAGCACTTCTACTTGTTTAGAGAAATGTGAATCTATAGGCCTGTAACATGAATGAAGTGTGACTTATTTAATAACTTCCTATTGTTAAACACTAATTCATATAAGATTATTTTAAAGAATATTCTTAGATATTTATATTATTAGTCTTTGATTCTAGGCCAGTGGATCTGAATCTTTTTGGCTCATGTCTGATGACCTCATTAAATTATAGACTTCATCCCAGATAAATGACAGTATATACAATAATTTTACATACAAGGAGTTTCTGGCTCCCTGAAAACTCCAAGTAGATTTAAATTACCTATGGTTAAGAATCCCTGTTCCAGACCATTTGGGCATCTCATTTTTTTAACTAGAAAATACCCAACACAATTAGCTTTATATTTTCATGTTCCCTGATCCACTAAAGCAGATGGGGAAATTGCCCAAAATTATCATGTAACAAATAATTTTTATTATGTACTTAGGAAGAAGTATCAGTCACTGTTTTAAGAGTTTTACACAGTTATATAAAAAATAGTAATGGGAATTATTGCCAAATAATATGCACATAGGTACTAGGTGGGGATCCTAGGTATCAATTAAAAGTTCATTAAGAAGGAGGTAAATGTTGCCATGTCCTAAAATATAAAAACGCATTTCACAAAACACGAGGAAACACCCACTAGCCTTGACCTTGACTTTTAAATGAGCAATGGAAATTCATTCCTCCTCCTCCTCCTCCTCTTCAAGAGCCCTAGTCTTCGAATGTGATAGGACTGAGGAAGCAGGGAAGACAACAGGCTTTTCTCCCCACCCGGCCCAGCCTGGCTACATCAGGGCACATCACAACCACCAGCCATCACCCGCACAAATTCAAAGTGAAGTGGGAGGGCAAGTACCGATGACCCTTACATAAAGATCAGGTCACAGATGCGCGGGACTGGAAACCTCATAGCAATTTCCTGGCGGGAACTGCGTGGTACTGAGACCTGAACTCCTCAGAGCTGTAAATGTGAGAGTATGTGTGCGTCCGCAGGTACCCGAGGACGAAGTGCAGTACGATTATGCCCAGGGCCAGCCTAGGGGTCACATTCAGTTCCCACATTCTTATCCCAAGATCCAGTCTCTTTGCTGGAAATCTTTTCACTGGTGCTCTGGTATCTGACTGGGGGACAATTTCTCTGCCGAACGGCTCTTGAGGCTACAGGGCAGATTCAGCTGTGACGCTGAGGGCCACAATAACACAAGCCACGGCCACTTTCCATCACACAAGAAGCTCTGAACCCAATTCAAACACTAAAACCCCACTAATCACGGCCTCACCCAGCACACAGTGCCGAAGCCACACCTGTCCTCCGCCCCAGTGACACCACCGCGGTTCTTACGCACACTAAGACCTGACGTACGGCGCTCCCAGCGCGCTGCGATTGTGCAGTGCCTTTCCCTTTATCATCCTCCAGCCACAATGCCTTTCCTACGGGAGGCCGGAACCAACGCTCCTTGCCAGGACTGCTCACCTGGGGATCCGAACCGTTGCACATCGATGCCCTCTAGTACGGAGGGCGCCACAGCCCCAGGGGCCTAATGGGCCGCACGCAGGGTTTGCTGGGAGCTTCGGCTGCACGAACCAAGTGCGCAGGCGTGGGCGGTCCCAGAGGGTGGAGCATCGGTCCCGCAGGAGGGTTGAATGAGACAGGTATCCTGGTGCGCCCCAGAGAAGGCAAGGATCTCATCTCTTTCTCCTAGGTACGGAACGGTTTTGAAATTTATTTACATCTGAAGGTCTTGGATGTGAATCCCTTGGGGTGTGTCTGAGAAACAGCCCACTTCAGTGTGTGACGAGTATGTGTGCTTCTGATAGGTTCTTGCCAAATTGTAACAGGTGGCTTCCTGGATGACTGATGCGACCCAGAGCCTCACTTTTGGCCACGCTGAAATAGATCAAAGAATGTAGCATCATCTAGAAGCATAAACATTACTGAAGGATTTAGTGTTAAAAACTGATTTTTCTGGATAATTATGTATTTACATTTAATCACTGGTTTATCGTGGAGAAAAATGTAAATAAACATTAAAAGTATGTTTTCAAAGGGAATTCCTGCTGTGGAGTGGTTTTCTTCTGCCCCAAGATCCCATTAGTAGGCTTTCCTTCTTTCTAGTATTGAGGGGATTTTGTTGGGAAGATTTAAGAAGTCTTAGACCAAGAGGGGAAAAAATATTTGTGTAAAAAGGAGCAGTATGGCTATGAAACTGGAAAAGTCCGTGTTGGTACTGCTTGTCATCACCGGAACCAATAAGCAGAGACAGGGACTAAATATTTATTGGTGCTTTATTCAGATGGCCTGTGATCTGAGAAGAAGACAGGTTACGTACTTTAACAGACCATCTTACATTTCCTTTCAAGCCAGCCTTTTCTATAAGGACTGTAGGCAAGGGACTTGGGAGTTCAAAGGGGAAAAAAGTGTAGGTAAGGGATTTAGAATTCAGGAAAGAGGTTAATCAGATAAAAACTGCAGTCCCCCAATTTCCCTAACATCCCTTCATCTGGTGACCTGTGATCATCTATCTGGGCCCTGTGTCCCTGGTGATTTTCTTTATCTGTGCCTTGGGCGGCTGTCTCTCCTAGAACAAATGGCTCCTACAATCTTGATTGCTTAGTCTCTTCTGGAGCATAAAGGTCAATGCTGTGGTCTTCTGGAGTCAGGGTGGGCCTTACCTTCAGTTTCTGAAACAATAACTTTTTATTCACATTAACTACTAGGATTATTAACTATTACCTAAAACTAAAATTTTCCAACTCTTGAGATCTGCCATAGGTTAGAGCAGACAATGCAGAATTAAGGGAGTCAAATATCTTGGATTCAAGATCTGGCAGTCTTTTTTTCTTTGTTAAAGGAGGGCAAGAAAAGTTTAAGCATGAGTTCATAATAACATTCCTGGGTTTTAGTCTTACCTTTTCTTTTATATTTCTGTCTCTTTTAACAATTTGTTGTTTAGAAATCCTGGTCCTTAGTAATATTAACATTTATTTATTTGCATTAGCCTTGAGTAACCATAAAACAGTTTAAGATTGCATTCCCAGTATTATTATTAACAATAATGCTAGTAAATATGTTATAGTTCTAAACCAGGGTTGGCAAAGTATAGCCTAGAGGCCAGATTTGGCCTGTCACTTGTTGTATAGCTAGTAAATAAATAATGGTGTCTGTATTTTTAAATGATTAAAATAAATCAGCCCTGGCTGGTGGCTCAGTGGGTAGGTGCTGGCTTGCAAACCCGAAGATCGCTGGTTCAATTCTCTGTAGCTGGAGGCAGGTGAAAGGCAACCATATACTGATATTTCGCTCCCTCACTGCCTTCCTCCCTTACCCTATCTTTAAAAATAATAAATAAAATTTAAAAAACAAAAAGTAGGATATTTTGTGAGGTGTGAAAATCATGCATTTCAAATTTGTGTCTATAAAGTTTTATTGGAACATAGCCATGCTCATTTATGTATTGTCTACAGCTGCATTTGAGTTGCAAGGGCAGAATTGAGTAGTTAGTAGGCTGAAAGGCCTTCAGAGCCCAAAACACAGTTAATTCACATTATTCACAGTGGTTGTATTTTATTATTTTATTTATTTCTATTTTTAACTTTTTAAAAGATTTCATTTACCATTCTCAGGGAGCGGGGAAGGGAGAGAGGCAGAGAGGGAGAGAGACATCAGTGTATAAGTTACCTTTCATCTGCCTCCAGCTACCTGGCTGGAGACCTGGTTTGCAACCTGGTTATGTGCCCTGGCTGGGAATCGAACCAGCGACCTTTGGGTTCGCAGGCCGGCGCTTTATCCACTATGCCACCAGCCTGGGCATTAGCTGTATTTTATAAAGTTGTTGCAGACACTGAGTTAGGGAACCATTGCTCCTATGGGAAACACTAGGTTAGTTTCCTGCAAGCACCTAGTCACAACATTTTCATCAATCAATACAGAACCTTGTTTTATGCATTTCTGTTTACATATACTTTTTATAGATTGTTGACTTCTTTAACATTGAACTCATAACCAACAGCACTATAACTCATGTCTGAATGAAGTTTATCTAACCAGGTATTTTCTCTAGAAGGCACATCACAGCCTTCTTGTGTTTAGGAACAATAGACATCACTTGCTTGGGGACATTTTTAAATAGCAAAATTATCAATAAAAGGTACAAAAATGAAAAAAATATGTTACTAAATAGACTGTGCAAGATGACACATTTATAGTATAAGAGCCTAAATAAGGCAGAGGGTTGCCTTATTAGTGTTCAGCTGAGAACGTGTGTCAGGGAACTCACATTTCATCAGTCTTTACATGTCCATGAATGACCACAAAAAGTGCTGACTGAGATTACAGATACATTTTAACAAGTGGGTAAGTTTGTAAATATGAGAATCCACAAATAATGAGGGTTGACTCTATTGACTATCTGGTCCTTTACAGAAAAAGTTTGCCAGCTCCTGTTTTAAAGTAGATCCCTTTTAATTATACAGTTAGAGTGTTTTAAAACCACTTGAAATAATTCCTTTCCCATTGCCATCAATACTGTCTGTAATTGATTATAACCTACTAAATAAAAATCCATAAACAAGAGAAAAAAGTAAAAAAGGAACTTTTTGCAAAGTATATTTTATTATATTGTTACAGTTGTCCCAATGTTTTTCCTTTGCCCCTCCCACCACCTGGTACCCCCTTCCCTCCAGCAATACCCCACTTAGTTCATGTTCATGGGTCATGAATGTAACTTCTTTGGCTTTACCCTTTCCTATACTATTCTTAACACCCCCCTATTTTGGTTCTACCAGTTATGCTTCTTTTATTTATTTATTTATTTATTTAAAGCTTTTTTTTTTTTTAAGATTTTATTTTATTATTTTTAGAAAGGGGAAGGGAGAGAGGCAGAGAAGGAGAAAGACATCAATATATGGTTGTGTTTCACCTGCCTCCAGCCACAGACCTGACTGGAGACCTGGTTTGCAACCTTGTTATGTGCCCTGGCTGAGGAATCAAACCTGTGACCTTTGGGTTCGCAGGCCGGCACCTTATCCACTGTGCTACCAGCCAGGGCCCAGTTATGCTTCTTTTTTTTTTTTAATTTTATTGTTGTTGTATTACATCCATCCCCTTTTTGCTCCCCTCTGTCCCCCTCCCCACCCACCCATTCCCCCCAAAGTCAATCCCACCTGTTGTCCATGTCCATGGTTCCTTTATACTAGGTTCTTGTCTAAGCTGCTCCCCTCAGTTATGCTTCTTGATTCCCTGCAACATTTTCCCCCTTTTCCTCCCTCCCCCTCCCAGCTGATAACCTTCCAAATGGTCTCCATACCTATGATTCTGTTCCTGTTCTGGTTGTTTGCTTAGTTTATTTTTATTTTTTAGATTCAGTTGTCAATAGTTGAGAGTCTGTTGTCCTTTTAACATTCATAATTTTTATCTTTTTTTCTTATATAAGTCTCTTTAACATTTGATATCATAGTGGCTTGATGATGATGAACTACTTTAGCTTTATTTTACCTGAGAAGCACTTTATCTGCCCTTCCATTCTAAATGATAACCTTGCTGGATAGAGTAATCTTGGTTGTAGGTCCTTGCTTTTCATCACTTTGAATACTTTTTGCCAGTCTATTCTTGCTTGCAAACTTTCTTTTGAGAAATAGGCTGATAGTCTTATGGGAACTCCATAAGAGAAAACTGTAGTTTTCTCTTGTTGCTTTTCAGATTCTCTCTTTAGCCCTGGTTGGTATGGTTCAGTGGATTGAGTACCAGCTTACAAACTAAAGGGTCACTGGTTTGATTCCCAATCAGAGCACAGGCCTGCATTACAGTCTGGGTCCCGAGTTGAGAGTGTGTGAGAGGCAACTACACATTGATGTTTCCCCTTCCTCTCTCTCCTTTCCACTCTCCCTAAGAATAAATAAATTAAATGTTTTTTTAAAAATATTCTTGCTTTACATTTAACCTTTGGCATTTTATTTATGATGTGTCTTGGTGTGTTTCTCTTTGGGTACAACGAGTTTGAGATTCTGTGTTCTCTGGACTTGTTATGTCTATTTCCTTCATCAAATTGGAGAAGTTTTCTTTCATTATTTTTTCAAACAAGTTTTCAATTTCTTGCTCTTCCTCTTCTTCTGGCACCCCTATGATTTGGATGTTGGTATGTTTAAAGTTGTCCCAGAGGTTACTAACTTCTCATTTTTTTTTGAATTCTTGTTTCTACTTTTTGTTCCAGATGAATGTTACTTTCTTCTTTGTGTTCCAAATCATTGATTTGAATCTCAGCTTCCTTCCCATCACTGTTAGTTCCCTGTACATTTTTCCTTTTTTAAAAAATTTATTATTAAAATTTTATTTATTATTTCTACAGAAAGGGGGAGGGAGAGAGGGAGAATGATATCCATGTATGGATGCCTTTTACCTGCCTCCAGCTATGGACCTGGCTGGAGACCTGGCTTGCAACCTGATTATGTGCCCTGGCTGGGAATCGAATCAGTGACCTTTGGGTTCACAGTCCAGTGCCTTATCCACTGTACCACCAGCCAGGAAAGGTTTAATTTATTACTTTTTTTTTTTTTTTTTTAATTTTCAGAGAGAGACATCCATGTGTGGTGGCCTTGCACCTGCCTCTAGCTACAGACCTGGCTGGAGACCTGGCTGGAGACCTGGTTATGTGCCCTGGCTGGGAATCGAACCAGTGATCTTTGGGTTTGCAGGCCAGTGCCTTATCCTCTGTGCCACCAGCCAGGGCCATTTTTCTTTATTTCACTTTGTATAACCTTCACTTCCTTTATTTTGTGGCCATACTCAATCATTTCTCTGAGCATCCTGATCACCAATATTTTGAACTCTGCATCTGATAGCTTGGCTATCTGATTCATTTAGTTCTTTATCTGGGGTGTTGTTCTGTTCTTTCATTTGAATCATATTTCTTCACCTCCTCCATTTGGCAGCTTCCGTGTTTGTTTCTGAGTATTCAGTAGAACTTCTTTGACTCTGTGTCTTAGTAGTATGGCCTAATGTAGTAGGTGTCCTGTAGGGTCCAGTGGCACAGTCTCCCCTATCACCCAAGCTGGGTACTCGAGGTGCACCCTTCATGTGGGCACATGTAGTTGAACCTTGGTAGCTGTTGGCAGATAATGGGAAGGATTTACCCAGGCCAGTCAGCTGCAGGACTAGCTGCAACCACTGACCACCAACCTCTGTCCTATGTGGAGGATCAGCTGTGCAGGGGCAAGGTGGTGGTGCTCTAATTTGATCTATAGCTGTCCACTGGCTATGCTGGCTCTGGGGTTCCCAGGTGGTGCAGGCCAAAGTCAGCTCTCACCTGTGTTTTTCCCAGAGCACCCTGCCTGAGCCATAAAGCAATCTGAGATGCTCTTCTTGTGCTGGGCTTGGGGATTCCCAGGCTAAACCAAGCTGTGAATCTAAGCTGGCTGCTGCTAGTGCTGGTCCTGGAGCTCACTAAGGCCAGCTGTTGCTTGTTTGAGAGGATTTAGGAAGTTGTGAAACATAAGCCAAGACCAGCCATTCTTATGGAAAAGCAGCTTGGGTGGGCCCATAAGTTGGGTGGGGTGTGAGAGGGGAGTCTCTGGGGATCTCCAATGTGGAGTTATCCAGATTGATGAAATCTTAGATATGGCACCAATTTGCCAAATCTTTGGGGGAAGGGTTTAGAAAAGAGATAATAGCATCTGCTTTCTTTGGTGCTAGACCCTTCAGTTTCTCCCTGTAAACCACTGATGCCTTTCAAGCTGTTACCCTGGTGCTGGAGCTCAGAGGGAGTGAGCCTGACTAAATGAGTCCAAGTAGGTGAGTCCGTATGTGGGTTCTTTAAGAGGAACTGCTTGAGGCTCAAGCAGTTTCTTCCACTGACTCAACCCTTGCTGGGTTATGCAGCCAGAAGTGGTGGGGACTTATCTTCGTAGCACTAGAACCCCAGGCTTCGGAGCCTGGTGTGGGGCTGGGTTCCTCACTTCCAAGATGTCCCTCCTAAATTTTGACTCACATTACATATATGAAGGACCAGCCCATTCCACATGTGCATTCCTCCTACCTGTGTCAATGGATGTGGTTTATTTAATTCCATAATTGCCAGACTTCCATTCAACTCAATTTGTGATGGTTCTGGCTGATAGTTGTTCTATATTTTAGTTGTAATTTTGATGTGGTTGTGCAAAAGGTGAGCTGTGTCTCCCTACACTGTGACCTTGACTGTCTCTGCATAAGTTCTTTTGATTTGGTGACTCAGGATTCTGAGGGTATATTCCCAGCTGGGGAATTGCTGGGCCATAAGGTAGTTCCACTTTTAATTATTTGAGGAAACTCCATACTCTTTTCCACAGGTGTCAGTTAATGCCACAATACCCTTGTTGATTTTTTGTTTGGAAGGTCCATTATTGATGGTGGAGTGTTAAGATCCCCTACAATGACTGTATTACTGTCCATTTCTTTCTTAAAGTCTTCCAGAATTTTCTTTATATATTTTGGTGCTCATATATTTGGTGCATATACTCCTATGTTTACAAAGGTTATATCCTCTCGTCAGACTTATCCCTTAAAGTATTACATAGTTACCTTCTTTGTCTCTTGTTATGACCTTTGTTTAGAAGAGTATTTTGTCTGATGTAAGTATTGTTACCCCAGCATTTTTTTCATGTCCATTTGCATTGAATCTTTTTTCCATCTCTTCACCTTCAGCCTGTGTGAATCTTTTGTTCTGAGGTGGGTCTCTTATAGACAGCATATATGCAGGTTGTGTTTTCTTATCTACTCAGCACCTCTTCATCTTTTGATTTGACCATTTAATCCATTTACTTTATAGGTTATTATGATGGGTATTCATTGCCATTTTCCCCTTTGTAATTTTGCGTCTCTCTCTTTGTTACTACTTCTTAAACCAGTCCCTTTAGCATCTCTTGTAATGCTGGTTGGTAGAGATGTGCTCATTTAGCCTTTTTTTGGAGGGGGAGGGTGGTCTGGAAGCTCTTTCACTTTCCACTTTAAATGAGAGCCTAGCCTTGCTGAACAGAGAGTAGTCTTTATTGCAGGTCCTTGATTTTCATTACTTGGAATATTTTGTGCCCATCTCTTCTGGCTTGTAGTGTTTCTGTTGAGAAATCAGCTGATATCCTTTAAGTCTCTGTCTTTAAACTTTGCCATTTTAATTGTGATGTGTCTTGGTGTAGGTATCTCTGGATTCTTCTTTATTGGAACTCTCTGTGCTTCCTGAACTTGTGTGACTTTCTTCTTCACAAAGTTACTTAAGTTTTCTATCATTACTTCATGCTCCTTTCTTCTTCTGGTATCCCTATTAGGCAAATACTGTTATATTTCATGTTGTCCCAAAGCTTGCTAAAACTATCATCCTTTTTGAGTCTTATTTTTGTTTTGTTCTCTGACTGGGTGTTTTTTTTCCACCTTGTCTTTCACTTTGCTGATTCAATTCTCTGCTTCATCTACACTCATTTAATTTCTTCTAGTGTATTCTTTATTTCAGGTAATGTATTCTTCATTTCCACCTCATTTTTATTCATAGTTTCTATATCCTTTTTATGCTGATGTAGTCCCCACCCAGTTCCTTGAAGTTCTAAGCCTTTGCATCTTATAGCCATTACTTTGAATTCTATATCTAATAAATTTCTTGCCTCAATTTTATTTAGCTTTTTCTGGGGATTCCTCCTTTACTTTTGATTGGGGGGTGTTTTTTAGGTGACTTTTTTGTCTCTTTGTATTAGATTGATATGCTTTGATGCCCTGTTTTCATAGGGTGGACTTCTGTGGTAGGAGTCCTGTGGGTGCAGTCCACTTGATCTGTTCAGCTGTTGTACAGGTGTTTACAGAACAAAACAAAAAAAACACAGAAAACAAAATCCGTATCAGTCAAAATAATCCCCTCACCCCCACACAACAATAGCAATATCAATGACAAATTAGCAGTGAACAGTGAATAAGAATATTTTAAGAAAGGTAAATAATATGAGATGACTAAAGGAAGAAAAATGGTTTTGAGAGAGTAGAGAAAGGTGAAAGAGTAAGGAACAGAAATGAGATGAATTTTAAAATGAAAATAAGAAAAATCAAAAAGGGAAAAAGGCAAAGTGGAGTAAAAAAAGGGAAGAATTAAAACAAGGTTTGAAATAAAAGATAGTGAACTAACAGGAACAAAATTGAAGAACAAAGAGAAAATGTTAAAAAGCTATACCAAAAAACTCCCAATGCAACCAATTGAAAAAGAACCAGGTGGAATTCATCTCAGCAGAGTTCAGTCCTTGCCTGAAGGCCTTTCTTTCCAGGTCTGACTTGGGCAATGTCAAATGTCATCTGCGTCTGGCTGTAGGCAGCATGCTTGAGCCTACAAACAACCCATAGTCTGTGGCTGTCTTCTTCAGGAGTGACTGCATCCCGGATGGTCCTTGCTGCCTTGCCAGCTTTTATCAGCATAAGGCACACATCCAAAACCACCACAGATACCACCTGCCTCTATAGTACGGTCATTAGTCTTAGCCTTGCTGCTGGCCTGTTTCTCAGAGGTCTTCTGGTGTGATCAGGATGATGGGGCCCTTGGATCTTCCCTCAGAGGTACTATTCAGACTTCAGGGAAGATGGTCAGTATATTCCCCTGTCCCTATAGTACATACTTGGTTTTGTCCCAGGTTACTTCTAATAATATATAGGTTCTCATGAACTTGCTGCCCATTTTATGTAAGGGGCCAATCTGTGTAAGATGGTCAACTCTTTGCTGCCTCACACTATTGGCAATTATGTGTAAGAGCTGGGGTTGGGTGGGGCCCTGAATACTCCTTACTGCTCTAATTTCTGCACTCTTTGTCAAGCTAGTTTCTGTGGAATAATAGTGCCTTAGGAACCAGTATGTCTTGGTATGGCTGAGAAAAGTTCAGAAAGGCTCCACCTTGATATCTCCCCTCCTTTCCCTTGTGGATATGCACACAGCAGGTGACTCCTGAGCCTGGCTGGACTGTTCTGCAGGACAGGAATGTGCACACCTTTCCCTTCCCAGATGTTTTTACTCTGGAGGAACGGGGTGGGGGTGTTGCCCAGCTGAAAAGAATCTCTGGCACTCAACTCTTGTCTAACTCCCAACCGATTACCTTTGCAGGAGATGCAGTCCAGAACTCTGTGCAACCCCAGGCCTGCTAATGAGCTGGTTAGGGCTCAGCAAACCCCTTATTCCACTCTCTGATCTCCCTGACCAGCTGGGTTTAATGGGAACAAATTGTGCTTTTAATCTGGTCTCTTTTCTGGAAAAGCAGCTGCATGTGAGGGTCTTTGCCCAGCCATATTCCAGCTCCTTTTTAATAAGTCTGAATGGGTACCTACACCACAGTACCTAGTTGCTGTCCGGTTCTTTGCACATACCACCTCCCCCAAAAGCAAAATGTCTGTCAAGGTCACAGCTGGCTGCAGCCTGCTGGTGCCACTGGCCTAGGTGCAAGAACCTGATCATTTTAGGAGATTGAGTCGCTATCAGGAACTCCACTGCTTGGCACTACCATCATGGATGTGCTGCTCACTGTGTGTGTGTAGCCTGGGTCTCCCTGACTCTGTATATCCTCCCAAGTCAGTTCTGGTTAGGATCGGGAATCCTTATGTGGAACTAGCGCCCCCTGCTCTGAGAAAGGAGGAAGCATCAAAGCTGCTATTTCTGTCTGGTCTCTCCACTGCTGTAGGTGCCACATACAGGGTATTTACCCGTTAGCTTATAAAATCTGCTTCCCCAGATGGTATGAAGCATCTTCTGTACTCCTTGGCCTCAAACCTTCGTATCAGCAAAGATTCCATTGGTTGTTCAGGTTAATAGTTGTCAGAGATCAGCCAAAAATCCAAGTTGTGGGCAAGAGCAAGTCGGCTCAGCTTCCACCTACTTGATCACCATCTTAGGGTAAATAATCTCTTAGAAAGACATTAAATACTTACTGAAGAGTAAGTAGAAATCTGAATAAATCCATAACAAAATAAAGAGAGTCAATTTGTAATTAAAAACTACCTAAAGAGGAAAAAATTGGCCAAGACACCTTCACTGGTGAATTCTACTCAACTTTTAGGGAATTAATACCAATTCTTTAAAAACTCTTCCAAAAAATAGAACAGAAGGTAATACTTACCAACTCTGCTTTGCAACCAATATTAGCTTAATATCAAACCAGACAAAGACATTAAAAGGAATGAATCCTACAAACCAATTTGTTATAACTATACACGCAAAAATCTTCAACAAAAAACTACCAAACCCAGCAATATATAAAATAATTATATGGGCCATGACCAAGTAGGATTTTATACCAAGAATGCAAGGTTGACCTAACATTAAAAAATCAATTAATATAATACACCATAAAATGGAATAAAGGACAAAAACCTCCTGATCATCTCAATAGATGCTCAAAAATCATTTGATACAATCCAGTTCCCTTTCATGGTAAAAATAAATAAATAAATAAATACTTAAAAAAAATAAAAAGAATAGACGTAAACTTTCTCAACCTCAGTTCATCTACAAAAAAATCCACAGATAACATATTATTTAATTCCAAAAGACAGGATGCTTTTATTCTAAAATTAAGAACAATTTGAGGAGGTCTATTCATCAATGCTATTTAACATTATACTGGAGGTTCTAGGCACAGCAATGAGGTAAGAGAAAGTGAAATAAAAATCTTTGAGATGACATGGTCTTGTATATATTGTAGATAGCCCTAAGGAATCTACTAGAAAACTGCTATACTAAATGAGTTCATTAATATTGCAAAATATTTGATCAATATACAAAAATTAATTGTATTTCCATAGAGTTGCAATGAACAATCAAAAGTAAAAATAAGAAAAAATTCCATTTACAATACCATGAAAAACTATTTAGGAATAAAGTAAAGAATATAAGTACAAAACTTATAATCCTTTTTCTTTCTAAAGATTTTGTTTATTCACTTTTAGAGGGAGGGAGAGAGAAAGAGAAGGAGAAAATCATCAATATACGAGATACAGGTCAATCGATTGCCTCTCACATGCCCCTAACAGGAGACCTGGCCCACAACCCAGGCATGTGCACTGATTAGGAATCAAACTAGTGACCTTTCAGTTTGTAGGCTGGCCTCAGTCCACTGAGCCAGGGCAGGACTTATACTCTTTAAACTACAAAGCATTGTTGAAATAAATTAAATTTAAATAAGACATTCCATTTTCTTTGGTCCAAACACTTAATATTGTGAAGGTGGCATTTCCCAAACTGATCTACAGATTAAGTGCAATCCCTTAAAAATCCCACCTGGCTTCCTTGGTAAACTGACAAGCTGATCTCAAAATTCATATGGGAAGTCAAGGGACCTAGAATAGCTAAAATAATCTTCAAAGAAAACAAAGACAGAGGATCACATTTCTTAAATACAAAATTTACTACATTATAGTAGTCAAGACAGTGTGGTGATGCTAAACATAAAGACCAGTGAAATAGAATTGAAAATTCAGAAATAAACCCTTATAATTAAAATCAACTGATTTTCAAGTAGGGTATCAAAATAATTCAAGGGGAGGAATAACAGTTTTTCAACAAATCATGTTGGGGTAACATATGTACACGCAACTGAATAAAGTTGGACCCTTACCTCACACCATAAAGTAACTCACAATTTATCAATACCAGAGCCCATGCTGCCCTGGCTATACTCCTTGCCCCGCTAGTTCCTGGTTAATAAGCTGATCATAAGCTGTCCCTACATGGGTCGCCCTAGCAACTTCATTTAGAAACTGTGGGATGCAGGTTTTGTCACTCAAGTGCAGTCCCAGCATTCCAGACCATTTGCATCAATTTGCATGGTTTTCACTCACTTGCGTTGTGTTTTCTCATCCAGTCTTTCCATAATGGGAGCAAGTAGATAGGGCTCCTAGCCACTCTGGTGCCATCTTTCCCCCTCCCTGATTTTCTTTTTTAAAGATTTTTAATTTATTATTTCCAGAGAGAGGGGTAGGGGGAGAGGCAGAGAGGGAGAGAGACATGAATGTGTGGTTGCCTTTCACCTGACTCCAGCTATGGACCTGGCTGGAGACCTGGCTTGCAACCTGTTTATGTGACCTGGCTAGGGAATTGAACCATCAACCTTCGGGTTCACAGGCTGGCGCCTTATCCACTGTGCGACCAGCCAGGGCCTGATTTTCTTTAAGTCATTTTTATCTTCCTAAAAAAAATAATTTTGCTTAGGTTTTCAAATATATCATAAAGTATAGTATTCAGTACAACACTTTAAATCAGTACCTACAAGGTTTCTCTATCTACATTCATAGGTTTATCCATTTTTCAAAACTATTGCTGTTTGCCTCTTCATACTTTTTCTTCAGAAGAGTCGCCAATGTTTTGTCTATATGCTTGTTTGTTTTTACATTAGGTATTATCAGTAGTTAAATGCCAGTCTGAATGAAAGTCCTTCTCATACATTACCTTCCCTACCAAATCCCAAGATTATTTCATATTCCATAAGAAATAACTGACAATAGCCCTGGCTGGTGGCACAGTAGATAAGGTGCCAGCTTGTGAACCCAAAGGTCACTGGTTCGATTCCCTAGCCAGGGCACATAACCAGGTTGCAAGCCAGGTCTCCAGCCAGGTCGGTAGCTGGAGATAGGTGAAAGGAAATCATACATTGATGACTCTCTCCCTACCCCTCTCTCTAAAAACAATAAATAAAATCTTAAAATAAAGGAAAACTGACAATAGAATATTTTCTTAATTCATTATCCTCAGTGGGC
This sequence comes from Noctilio leporinus, assembly GCA_004026585.1. Lineage (NCBI taxonomy): Eukaryota > Metazoa > Chordata > Mammalia > Chiroptera > Noctilionidae > Noctilio > Noctilio leporinus. Next base: position 27,407 of record PVIW01005284.1, on the reverse strand, counting down.
CATTCTTCAATTATGTATCTTTCCTGATGTTGAGTAAGGTCTGCAGAAACAGCTGTCTTTTCAACAAATAATACTAATGACAACAGTGAATGTAACAATGACTAACATTCAGTGAGTATATTTATTATGACATGCACAATTCTAGACACTTTGTCTAACTTGATCCTCACACAAAATTACGAGGTAGGTATTATAATTATCTCCATTTTTTTATTTCTACAAAGACACATGTATAAAAACCGAAAAAATTCTCAGGAAGATTAAATACTAAACAGATAATGACTATCCTTCAGGAAGGAAAATGGGTACAAGGATAGTGGTCAAAGGGTATGTTTGTCTGATTTGTAATGTTTAAACCTTTTGTAAGGAAAATTCATGATTTATTTCTGCAATTAAAGTAAAAGACATGATAAAATGATATGCCAAGGCATAATGTCCATCAAGGTACTGTGTATAATGGCAAAACTCTGGAATTAACTACAATGTCTATCAATAGGGATTTTATAAAAATGGTATTACAGCAACACAAGGAAATACCATAAAGCCATTAAAGGATCTCTTTAATGAGATCCTTTTTACTGAGTGCAAAGTTGTTCATGAATATTTTTACAATAAGAAAGCCTGAATTTTGTAAAGAGCAAAAACTAAGTTGTCTTAAAAAATAAAGAGGTCTCTTCTGTTATTAAAGGCATTTTAAAAATCTAGGTATTTTACAAGCCATGATGTAAACAGATGACTTTACAATTATATAAATTTAAGGTGAATTAAAAGAATATAAAAAGTATAGAAAAATTAGGAGGAAAAAAGAAAATAAAAATCGTAAGATTACAATTCAGGATTCTGGATTCTCTGGAAGTCAGAAAAGGTGAAAAATGGGGCCTAAAAATTAAGGTTATAAAGGTGTCAAAACTTCTGTAATTTTCAATATTTGCTAGGTTGAGTTACCTAATGTCAAGAAAAATATAAATTGTATTAAAAAGCTTCCAAAATGTAGTTTAGTAGTGGGGTGTTTTTCCTACATTTTTCTTGGGCTAAATAAGCTGTAGTCAACAAATAACATGTTTCTACATTATTAAGGATTATTGTTAAGATAATTCTCTGATGTTGAACAGTTTTGAGCTGTAATTAAAAGCTTCCCCACACATTTCATATACCCTATGGTTTATCACAAGTACAAATTTTGATGTTGAATAACTTGTGAGCCATAATTAAAAGTCTTCTCACATTCCCTATATTCATAGGGTTTCTCACCAGCATGAATTCTGTGGTGACTAATAAGCTGTGAACTCTGAGAATAGGCTTTTCCACATATCTTACATTCATAGGGTTTCTCACCAGTATGAATTCTCTGGTGACGAGTAAGGTCTGAACCAGAACGAAAGGCCTTTTCACATTCCTTACATTCATAGGGTTTCTCACCTGTATGGATTCTCTGATGTTTAATAAGTTGTGAACTCTGACTAAAGGCATTGCCACATTCCTTACATTCATAGGGTTTCTCCCCCGTATGAATTCTCTGATGTTGAGTAAAGTTTGAGCCACTACTAAAGGCTTTCCCACATTCTTTACATTGATAAGGCTTCTCACCAGTGTGAATTCTCTGATGTCTAGTGAAGTTTGAGCCACTACTAAAGGCCTTCCCACATTCTTTACATTCATAAGGCTTCTCACCAGTGTGAATTCTCTGATGTCGAGTAAGGTCGGAGCCACAAATGAAGGTTTTTCCACATTCCTTACATTCAAAGGGTTTCTTGCCAGTATGAATTTTCTGATGATGGCTGAGTCTTGAGGGATGTTTAAAGGCTTTTCCACATTCCTTACATTCATAGGGTTTCTCAATGGTATGAATTATCTGATGTGTAGTAAGCCGTGAGTCATGTGTAAAAGTTTTTCTATATTCCCTAGTTGCACAGTATTTCTCTTTATTATGAATGATTTGCTGTAATGTAAAGGATGGATGCTGACTAAAAGTGGGCATGCCTCCATTGGTGTATATTGGTTGAATTAAATGTCCCTCCTGAGAGTCATGCTGTTTCTCAAGCTTGTCATTACATTCCCAATCAGCTCTAAAACAAGAACACTGAAGGCCATGTCTTGTAAGTCTTCCCATTATCTCCCATTGGGCTGACTCTATTTCATAAATTTCCTTCTTCAGAAATAACTTTTTGGCTTCACATCTTGATCCCAGAACTGAAAGAAAATATGAAAGCAATCACTCACATTTTTCTTATTTGAGAGAAATAAAACTTCAATTAAAATGGAAGAATTAAACCACATTTTTAAAACATGGACTAGAGGAGTGAGGAGAGATCACATAGATGAGAGCAGAAAGTAATCTGTTGGTTTCCAAACATTGCTACAGATAGGAACTGTGTAGGGGAGATTACTAAATACACAGATAACTTAGTCCTATCTCTGTCATAGGATGACTGTAATAGTACACACACCTATTCATGTAAGAGCATGCCACAGTGTAGTATAAAGTAAGGAAAATTATCATAACTACTTAATAGAGCTGACAGGATTAAATTATGTCAAAGGAAAAATTCAAACTATGCCTGCAGCACCTCAACAATTTTTATAAGTAAAGTGTTTTTGGAACACAGCCACACTTATTCATTTATGTATTGTTTATGGCTATTTTGAGCTACAGTGGCAGAAGTGAACAGTTGTAATAGAGACCACATTGAAAGTGAGTCTAAAATATTTACAATCTGATCTTTTAAGAAAAAGTTTACTGGCTCCTGGTTAGATATGTGTTGTCCATTACAGTAGCCACTAGTATGTTATCTATTTAAATTGAACATAATTTAAATTAAATAAAAATTCAGGGGGAATGGGGGAGGAAGAGGCAAAGACAGGGAGCGGTTTAGTCAAGAACCTAGTATGGAAGAACCATGGACATGGACAACAAGTGGGAATAACTTTGTGGGGGAGTGGTGGGTGGGGAAGGGGACAGAGGGGAGTAAAAAGGGGATGGATGGAATACAACAATAAAATCAAATTTTTTAAAAAATTCAAATTCAGTTGGCACTATTCACATTTCCAGCGTTCAACAGCCAAATGGAGCTAATGGCTACCATACTGGAAATCACAAATATAGAACATTTCCATCACTGTGGAAAATTTTATTTGATAGCACCTGTCTAGATTCAATAACCAGAGGCCCAGGGTTTCTTTAACAAATAATAAAGAGGGTAGCAATCCAGATGGGATACTAGTTTAAGAAAAGTTAAATGTTGAATTAATATAGCATGAGTGGTAGTAGGGAGGATTCTTTTGTGGCTAGAAATATGTTTGCGGTTTGTGAAAATACTATTTGCCTTGGAACTCTGTGATGCTGACCTCAGAAGAAAAGAACACATGCACAGGAAGGGCATTTGTAGGTTCAAAGAGAAGGAATGAAAATATAATGGGAGGTAATGTACTGCTATTGAAATATTAGAAGTACAAGAGTCAGTTATATAAGTTTTGGACCCAAACTTTTAAATTACAAGCATTATTTTCTTGGGCAAATTAGTTCATCTTGCTGAATTCCCAGCAGGTCGATACAATAGGCTTGTCTGTACAATAGTCTTGCTGAGTCTATACAATAGGAATGATAACTCATGCAATCATTGTTGAGGACTGGGAAAATTATATGAAAAGTTATTTGGTATAAAATAACTTTTGTATTTGAAAGTTAATATTATGAAAGAATTTCTCTACAAATACGGGAATGTTAGGCAAGTGAAGTATTTTGAAAAGCATACTTTGAACCCAAGGGAAAAACCTCAAGCCAAAGAAGTGAAAATTATTCTAGTACAATTGTCTTTCTCTTCCCCTTATATAATGCTTTAGCAAATACTGTGTGATCTTGGTCCTAAATATAGCTTGAAACTCTTCTATCTTTACTACCTAATATAAAATTCCCATATCTGGGACTATTGGAATGGTCTCCTACCTAGTTTTCTCACTTAAGGTTTAAAATCTTGCACTAGTATCACTTGAATGGCACTGCCTGCCATGGCTCTGCTTATAGTTCAGTGAATTCCCATATTGCTGAACTTCTGAACATGGTCTACAAACCTGGGGATGATCTGGTTCCTGCCCAACTCTTCAACCAAATCTCATACTATGGTATGGTCCATTTGGTTTCTAAGCTCTAGCCACACTGGCCCTATTTTGCAGTTCTTCAAATACTCCTAGTTCTTAGTTTCTCTTAAGGTGTTGGCAGGTACTGTTCTTTATATCTAGAAGATGTTTTCTTTCACAATTAGCCTTGATCGATCTTACTCATTTTCCAAATCTCTACTAAAAAGGACATACTTTTGGAGGTCTTATCTGATCCCATTACCAATTATATGCTCCTTGTAACTACCTTTTTACTCTATTCTCTTCCTTTACAGGATTTTCACAATTTGGAATGAAATATTTTTAAGGTCATTTAATATCCTTTCCCCTCAATAGGTCTTAAGTTTTGTGAAGGCAAGAAAAATGTCTGATGTCTTCATCTATGTGTATTTAATGCTGAGCACAGTATCTCCCACAATGGAAGCCCAACAAATATTTATTGACTGACTCAATTAGCATGTATAGTCCTTAATAATACAAAGTCTAAAATATTCTTCTAGAGAAAAAGGACATACTCTTTTCAAACATAGAACACTGAATATACACAATTGTTACTACTTCTTCTAAGTGACAGAAATTATATTAAATGAAAGAAGAAATCCCATTAGGACAAAGAGATTGGGAGAGGAAAGAGCAGCAAAAATATTTTGGAAGCTATATGAAATAGTAATAAATAATGTGTCAACCATAAAACAAACAAACAAACAAACAAAAAACCCTAAAACCAAAATTGTAGATTGGTCCTATTGTACAATTCCAGATATTTTCTTTTTCTTTCTTCCTTTCTTCCTTCTTTCTTTCTTTCTTTATTCCTTTTTCCCTCCTCCCCTGCTTTCCCCTCCCCATCTTTCTTTCTTTTTTACATGAGTGTCTATCAGAAAGGGCTGTATCCAAGGTCCTTTAAGGCAACCCATATCAGCAACAGGTTGCACACACTGCCAAGGATGCTACTGCCTGCAGACATTGCACACCGGGCCCCCATGGGTAAAAGAGCTCAGTCGGCTTAATTGGCTGCAGCAATTCCAGATATTTTCAAGAATGGAAATTATTAGGTACCTTTGAAAAGTAGGGTGCATGAGGGGCTGCAAATGGAAGAATCATTAAAAAAATAAAACAGGCAGACCAGATTCTCAAACCTACCTCATACAATCTGTTGGTTCCCCAGCCCACTATATCCAGTAAACTCCCAGAATCTGTCAGACAAGTTTATTTTGTTAATTCCCAGAGAATGTAGAGGATTTCATTCTGGAGGAATCCACCCCCAAGAAAAGAACTGAAGGCTGTTCTAAGCAGATCACTCCCAATCCTAATCAGTTTTTTTTGTTTGTTTTAAAGATTTTATTCATTATTTTCAGAGAGAGAGGAAGGGAGAGAGGCAGAGAGTGAGAGAAGCATCTATGTGTGGTTGCCTTTCACCTGCCTCCAGGCATAGACCTGACTTGGAGACCTGGTTTAGCAACCTGGTTACGTGCCCTGACTAGGGTTTCGAACCAGCGATCTGTGGTTTTGCAGGCTGGCACCTTATCCACTGTGCTATCAGCCAGGGCCTAATCAGTTTTTTAATGCCATAGTGTTTTATATGCAGATAGCCTTGAGTTACTAGCTATTGCAGGAAAATTTTAAACATAAGAGATAAAACTAAACAAAGAGGAAAAAACAACTCAGGAAAGAAAATCTAAAAAAAAATTTAAACTCAAAAGTAGAATGCTTCCCAGCCTGTGAACCCAAAGGTTGCTGGTTTGATTCCCAGCCAGGGCACACATAACCAGGTTGCAAGCCAGGTATCCAACCAGCTCTGTAGCTGGAGGCAACCATACATTGATGTGTCTCTCCCTCTCTGCCTCTCTCCCCTCCTCTCTCTCTAAAAATAATAAATAAAATCTTTATTTTAAATAAAAAAGTAGAATGCTTCTAAAAACAACATATAACAATATAACAAGAAATTGTCAGAAAAAGATATATTCAAAGAAGAAAAATGTCTTTTATAAAAATTATTTCAAGGATGAGAACTTAGAAAGTCCTACAGAAAAATACAACATAAAAAGGGAAATAGAAAACAAAAATAATTCTAAGACTAGAACAAGAAATTTAAGATTTGAATTATCTATTTTCAATCATTCAAAACTTTAATGGGTCCTTCCTATGTGTCAGGCACTGCATATAAAAAGCAAACAAAAGTTTAAAACATGACCAAGAAAATTTCAAATATTTAAAATTTCCTAAATAAAATTTCAGTGTGTCCAGCCAAATGAATGACTAAAACCAACATCATGTTATCTCAACATGAAATATTAGAACACCGTAAATAAAGAATACATTCTAAAAACTTCCACTGAAAGAGATTAAACAAGTCACATAAAAGAAGTAAAAACCTAAATAAGTTTTTGGACTTCTTAGAAATACCAGATGCTAGATGATTTTAGAAATCCATAAAGCAATGCCATCAAAATATCGATGGCAAGTTTTTTCCACCTAAAATTACTTCTCCAGACATATTATTAATCAAACATGAAGATTAAAAAAAAAACAAAAAACATTTTTAGACATGCAAGGATCCACAAAACATACTTTCTATTTACTTACATACTTCACTTGGTTGCTTTTGGAAGATGTGCTTCAGGATGAGGAAATAAATTAAGAAAGAGGAAGGCAAGAGATCCAACAGCAAAGGTATACAAAAATACAGGACAGAGACCAAAGGAATCCAAAAGAAGGAAGTAAAGGGAATCAATGGGATGATGCTAAGGGAACCCATATAATGATGATGAAGGGAAATTCTAAAATGACAGCTATGTAACAGTCTCAGCTGGGGCAGAAGAATGGAGGGTTAGAGGGATGTCTTAGTTAAAAAATAAACCAGTTACCTGATGTACCTGGAGAGTTAAATTAGAAAAGAGATAAGCAGAAAACTAAGGGCCTCTGAATGAAGACAAGGATTAACAACATGGAAATTAATTGAACTCAGGAATGAAAGGCCATCTACCTAGTCACTGAGAGAAGTGAATAATGACTTAATTTAAAAACTGTGACCCTAGCCAAGTGATTCAGTTGGTTGGAACATTGACCTGAGCACCAAAAGGTTGCGGGTTCAAGGTTCAATTCCCAGTCAGGACACATACAAGTTGCAGGTTTAATCCCTGGTTGGGGCACATATATGAGGCAACTGATAAATGTTTCTCTCATACATTGAGGTTTCTCTCTCTCCCCACACCTTCCTCTCTTTCTAAATATCAATAAAATTAAATTTAAAAAACTAATGTAAATATATTTGGAAGATGAGGAAAGAGGCCATAAAGTAATTATCCTCAAATACCACAATGAAAAGTCAATTATCACTAAAACTAGATTGTTTTTGAAAATGTCTCAGAGGAGAAAGAATAGCAATGGTGGCCAAAAAAAAGGTGACACACAGTCATGGGAAAGGAAAATAATATAGAAAATAAATGTAAATAAAATATGACTCCCAGAAGGAGAATATGGAAGTGATACAGAACCAAAAATAAAAGCTTTCCAGAGCCACAGAAGACTTTTAGTAATCCCTTCTGTGCTGAGAAGAATTTATGAAGAAAAATTTTAACTAGATATATCTTGGGAGTAGGCTACAACCTGACTCATCTAGGTTTTTAGTTCTATAGAGTTTTCCTTTGAATCCCAGAAATTCTGCTCCCATGTCTCTGTCTGGTTTTGCCCCAATTCTGTAAATGTTTGAATAGTTACCAGCCTCCAACTATCAGATTTAAGAAAGAAATCTGGATCTCTGACTTTCCTGAAAGACTGGATTATCTGGCATCACTGGGCCTGCATTCACACATGATAGCTGTCTCTTGGTCTTAAATGCTTACCTCTTTGGGACAAGGCATATAGCCTCTCTCTCATTAGCCACCATCTACTGCTGCCAAGTCCCATATAAAGCCTCCAGCCAAAGTCAGTTGTGATCTACATCCACAATATTGCTTTCCTTAATCAAAGTGGCATTATACAAAAGACATACTAATGGCCAATAACATACGGAAAGATAATCCTTTTTAAAGGTAACGAGGACAATTTAAGCCAGTGAAATAAGATTTTATACTCATTAATCACATTGTTTGAAAAGTGAAAAAAATCTCACATATCAATTATAGGGAGAGAAGGTGATACAAACACTTGAAAAAGAGTTTGGCATTATCCAGTAAAGCTAAATATGTATGCTAAGGCCCAGCTATTATATCCCTAGGTGTATTTCCTAGCAAATCTCTTACATATGCAAATCTACAGATTTATATTTCATCTTACAATACTATGTTAATTATGTTATATATACCCAATTAACTAAATTTCATAACTATGATATTTTTTAAATTAAGTAGAAGAGCCAGAAGCTTATAGCTAAAGAATATACCCCCCTCGCTGGTAGCACAGTGGATAAGGCGACGGCCTGCAAACCCAAAGGTCGCAGGTTCGATTCCCCAGCCAAGGCACATAACCAAGTTGCAAACCAGGTCTCCATTCAGGTCTGTGGCTGGAGGCAGGTGAAAGGCAACCATATATTGATGTCTCTCTCTCTCTGCCTCTCTCCCTTCCCCTCTTTCTAAAAACAATGGAATAAAATCTTTAAAAAAAAATTAAAAAAAAAAAAAAAAAAAGAATATATTAGCGAATCAATAGAAGTCAAGCCAAGAAATTCTATGTAAAAGCAGATGAAAAAAAGATGAAGGGTAAAAGATATTGATGATGACCCAGATGTTCTAATGCCCATTTAACAGAAGCTTAAGAGAGAAAAGAGGAAATGGTACCAAGGTAATCTTTGAAGAGATAACTGCCCAAGGACTTTCTATCACCACAAAAAGCTGAATCCTCAGACTGAAAAATATACCAGAAGTACTTATGTACTTCTTCAGGTGTCTGCACAAATGTCAACCTAATGGAAAAAATTTCTTTTACCATGTCACATTAAACAGCACCCTGTCTATCCCCTCCTTCCACTTTGTATTTCTTTTTAGCACTTACTACTACCTGCTATATTATATATTCATTTATTTATCTATCCCTGCACTGGAAGGTAACTGCTGAGAATAATGCTTTTTCACATTCTATTCACTACTGTGATGCTCAGTGTTAAGCATAGTGCTGGGACCTGACCGGTGTGGCTCAGTCGGTTGAGAGTTGTCCTGCAAAGTGAAAGGTCGCTGGTTCGATTCCTTGTCCTGGCATAGGCCTGGGTTGCAGGGTCAGTCCCTGGTTAGGATACATGCAAGAGGAACTGATCAATGTCTCTCTCTCACATTGATGTTTCTCTCCCTCTCTTTCTCCCTCCCTTTCCCTCTCTCTAAAAATAAGTAAATAAGAATAGTGCTGGGTGTATAATGGGTATTCACTAAACACACTGAATGCTTGCTGTCCTGTTTTTCCTCCTTCATATCAAATCTCTTTATCTTTGCCAGTTCTAAGTTCTCAATGGAGGCACAAACCCTTTATTTCCAATATTCTATCTAAAGTCAATGACGTGCATGCTGGAATCTCCTCTTCTGACTGCTATGTGGATCAATTTCTCTTCTACATCTTTAGCTCTCACTTACTGTTGACCTCCCTATTTTAAGCTCTCTTCTGGTGGTTCTACTTTGTAGAAGTTATATATAGGCCTACTTGGTACCTCTACTAAGCTATAAATTCTTATAACTGCTTATTCCTTTTTCAGATATCCCCAGAACCTAGAAGAGTACCTTATACACATTAGAAAATCAGTAAATGTTTGTTAAAAGTATGGCTAAATCAACACGTGTATGAACTACTGTATCTAAAACAACTCTAAGTAGTCTTTAGCAGTGTAGAAAAGAATATATTTTAGGAAACAGTGATGCTTTTTAAGGCTAATAACAAAAGAGAATGATGAGAAGCTGATAAGAAACTAGATCCAAAATATGAACAGAAATACCTTTAGAGAGGGTGGAAAAGGGCACAGCTAATCAGAATTAGGAGAAAGGTGTCAGAAGACAAGAACAGACACTATGTTAAGTAAGGGGAAAAGATAAGGTCATTTGAAAGCTCATATAGGAAAGGATTACTTGTTGCACAATAGGCCTAAACCTTTTAAGGGGAGCTTCCTGAATAGCAACTCCAAGGTGTAGCCTCTCCACTGAACAACTGTGTGGTTACTGCCATGCCTCACTTACCTGGACACTGGCCTCCTGTTACTTCTCTGTCAACCAACCAGGGCTCCTTCCCTTGCTCCAAGAAGGAGATCACATCTGGTTTAGAAATAGAATGTCCTGCTCATAAAAGAAGTAATGAGACATGTTTATAAGAATGTCCCAGAATTCAAATCCAGTTCCTTCATTAAGAAAGAGTCAATGAAAGATAAAACAGATTTATGAAACATAATGAGGATTTGAAATTTCCTCCATAACTCAACATGGCTTCTTGTTTCTCACTCTATAATATTAAAAACATCCTTCTGGGAACCAGATTAGAAACCTAATTAGTTACTTGAAAGGCAGGTGACTAACTGTTTCACTCTGGAGGAAGTAGACTTTCTGAGGGCATAATCTGAATTAACATGGACAGATGTCCTTACCCAATGAAACCAGGTTGTGGTAATTCTCCAACATCACATCTCTGTATAAATCTTTCTGTTCATCAGTCAGGCATTCCCACTCCTCCTGAGAGAAGTCTATGGATACATCACTGAACATCACTGACCCCTGGAACAAGAATCATGTACATGACTGATTAATTTTTAAAAAGTGTTTTTGTGAAGGAAAGAGAAGAAAAAAATAGAGGAAGTGAAAAATAACAAGCATGTAGAAAATGTCTGGATGTCTGGATTGCAAAGAGAAGACTGTAAACAAATAAGCATGACTGAATCAATGCACTTGCATGTCACTGTGTTTCCTCCACACAAAACTATTTGTGTATACTGGAACACTTCCACCACATAAGAAGGTGCAAAGCCTACTAAGAGAAGTTTCTTAATTAAATGAAATAGCATATGCAAACACCTAACAGAATACTTGTCATACAATATGTGTGTGCTTCTATTTCTCTCCTCTTTTTCCAAATACTGAAAGAAAGATTTCAGAAGTGATAAAGAGAAGACATTAAAAGCATTCCAGAGAAGAGAAGATCATATAAAAGACATCAAGAATCAAGGAGGCAGTGGGGTACTTTATAACACCCCTAAAAATAAGAAGTAAGAGTAATTATACAATCCAAGATTATACAAGCTCTTCCCAATATTCTTATGGGAAAGAAAATTATGACCAAGAATTCTATAATTGAACTATCATTCTATTGTAAGGATTGAGGAAAAAATTCCTAGACATTAAGAACACAAGCACAATTTCTTAGGAAACTATCAGAGGTTGTGGTCCACCAAAATGGGGGAGTAAAGCAGAAAAGAGGAACAGACATGTGATTCAAGAAATAGGTATATTAACAGAGGAAAATTGTGAAGGAAAATCCAAGGAAACAAAATAAGGGAAGTCTGAGGAAAACTGCAGCAGGCCTAGAGAATAACCAGACTCAACCGGAGCAGGGTCAAAAAGGAACAGAGATGTAAATTTCTACATGTTCCAATGGAACAATGTGTTTGATCAGACAGAAAACATATTAAGTGGCATATGGCAGTGATCCTGGAGATTTTGAATAAAAATTCATGGACAACTTAAAATCTGTGAGAGGGAAAAGTTAACTTCAGAAAAAATTAAAAGTTGCAATAGAATAAGGCTGAGCTAGCTCAGGAGTGAGTGATATTTACAGTCCTAATAGTCTATACACTATTTATTTAAGCAAAAATTGTAATTTAGTAACAGAACCAGAGGAAATGAAGGGTGCAATAGGGAGTACAATGTTCTTTCCACTCTGTAGCAAGTCAAGAGGTAATGAGTAAAACTGATTCATCAAAAGATAACAATTAGGCCCTGGCTGGTGGCACAGTGGATAAGGCGCCGACCTATGAACCCACAGGTCACTGGTTTGATTCCCCAGCCAGGGCACATAATCAGGTTGCAAGCCAGGTCTCCAGCCAGATCCGTAGTTGGAAGCAGGCCAAAGGCAACCATATATTGATGGCTCTCTACCTCTCTCTGAAAATAATAAATAAAATCTTTAAAAAATTAAATTAAATTAAAAATGTTTAAAAAAGGTAACAAACCATACTCAAGAGTTGAGGGCAAAAGTGAGTTGGGGAGGCCAGGTGAAAAAGGTGAAGGGATTAAGTACAAATTGCAATTACAAAATAGTCACAGAGATGTAAAGTACAGTATAGGGAATATAGTCAATAATATAATAACTACGTACAATGCTAGGTGGTACTTAAAATATTGGGGGGATCACTTTGTAAATTATATGACTATCCACTATATTATACACCTGAAACTAACATAAAATAATATTGAAAATCAACTGTAATTAAAAAATGACATAAGAAAGAAGAGTTGAGGGCAGCTACCTTTTAGGAGTGGAACTGATGGTAAGACTGGAAGAGTACTACTTCACTTGTACACATGTAAAATATGACTTTTAAAAATATTTTATCTTAGAAGATAAATTTGCTACAATTCAATACTGAACCATTTAAATGTCACACTATTATATAACAAGTTATTCCTTGTTACAACAAATTCTTTTCATAAGCATACATTTTACTGAATAATATACTCTACTATAGGGATACAAATGGTCATTTTTCTTTTGTTTTCAGACATTAAGGTTATAAGGTGATCGTTAAAGATCTTCCCAACATTAGCTTAATCTTACATATAATCCTACCTATTATTCAACTATAAATTCCCTTTGTTCCTGAGCTATGGGAAATTGACAGTGATCATTCCACTATTAAAATGGAAATCGAACAAAATCTTATTCCACATATTTTCTCATTGGAAACCCTAGGTCTGGGGAGAGGATCAGAGCTTTTCCTTAGGAGGTGCCCTTAAGCACTTATTTTCATCCTGTCAAATCACTGTCCAAGTAAATTAGATTAATTCATAAATGAATTAAGGCTTCTGGCAGAAGTCTAAGATAGCATGCTGAAGTATTTAAAAATAAGTCTGTAAACCTTGTTTAAATGATGGGATAAGAGCAGGGTGGGGCACTGGGTGGTTTATGAGGAAACAGAAGTGGGACAATTTTAACCAGTGTAGAAACAATTTTTTCCCCAAATCTGGTCCCAGTCAGACTGTTTTTACGTTATATAATTTATAATCTCTTTATGGAAACACAACTTGGTGAAATTCATAAGGAATTTTCTGATAAATTTTAATCTGATTAACATCTCTTCAGAGAAACTTATCCAACCACTTGACCCTCTAACAATTATCTGCAAGTTAAGGGTATAAAGAAAGATCTTTAACCAGACATTATTTTTCCCAACAATGATTATTAAACCAATTCTTCTTTTCTATTACTATCTCCACAGATAAATGTTTCAATTGGTTTCTTAGAGATCTTTTTCTTTAAAGCAAAGGTAAGATGACTTTGGCAATGCCTATAATGAAACTGTCTGAAAGTTCTGTTTTGCTTTTTTAAACACCAAAAAGCATCATGTGAGGAAAGCAAGTGTTTACATGTACTTGGGCTAAAAAGTACTCCATCTGAGCAACAGAAAACATTATCTCACCTGAGCCATGGCTTTGATATTTGCAGAAAAGGACCAGTCCTCCTCTGGACTCCTCTTTGGGAAAAAGACAAATCTAGGGGAGGCAAAAAAAGCTACATAAGATCCCACTTGCCTTCTAACTCTAAAAATGATCATTTCCCCTCTGTTCATTCCACATCAACACTTGAGGGGTTATTAATGAAAAGAATAAACAAATATCTCATTATGCTGAACCCCAAAAACCTCAGGCTTTATAAAGAGCAGGAGATTTGAACAACCTGATATGGCTTGGAGAATATACATTGTATATATGCACATATACACACAAAGATATAATTTTCCCTATAAATTATAGCATATTATACATGCTGCTTATATGTGTACTGCTACATATATTGACTATTTTAACTTAATAGTTAAAATAGTTGGGCTAGATCCCAACCGGTACATACAGAGGTACATAATTCTCTTGGCTAAACTGTATATTATTAAATGTATATAATGTATTTAATCAACCTGTTGCTGATTATTTGAGTTGTTTCCAGTCTTTCACTATAACCATGTTGTACTGTAACTCTGTTCATATCATTTTACCAGCATATGAATTTTGAATGATTAATTTCTAAAAGTTGATCATTCTGGTTTGGATATACAATGGCCAACCCAGTTTTCAATGATCTTGGATTGTACAGTCTCTTCCCAAGCTCTGAGCAAGAAACAACTGATAAACCAGATCTTTTTAATCCTGCCTTAAGAGTCTTGCCTTACCTGAAATCCAGAAAAACAAAGAAATGTTACTGAAACCTTAGGAAGATATTAAAGTTAGCATAAGAACAGGAAGGAATTAAGTTATAAAAATTATGTAGAAATTTACTACACCCACATCACTGGTGCGTTAGAATAGCTTTTACTTTATGTAAATGAATAATTTTAATAATCATATATATTCTATGTATGTTTGCTTTTTACCTGCCTCCAGCTGGGGACCTGGCTGGAGACCTAGCTTGCAACCTGGTTATGTGCCCAGGCTGGGAATCGAACCAGCAACCTTTGGGTTCGCAGGCTAGAGCCTTATCCACTGTGCCACCAGCCAGGGCCTATAAACCTATCTTTTTTTTTTTTTTTTAATGCCCATAAAAAGTGTAAGGATGCCAGTTTCTCTATATCCTCACCAGCATTTTTCCCCTGCTTTTTGATAACAGCCATGTCAGGACTTTTTTTTTTTTTTTTTTAAGATTTTATATATTATTTCCAGAGAGACGGGTAGGGACAGAGGCAGAGAGGAAGAGAGACATCAATGTATGGTTTACAGTCAGGGCTAAAAACCCATCTTTTAATAAAAAGATCATGACTTCACTTAAAATGTGTTTTAAATTATTTCCAGCAGTATCCTGAAAATTTCCCATATACTCAGAAATTATATGTCTGTAACAGAGATCTGAAAAAGTTAAATTTTGTTTTATAATAATAAAGCTAAAAGTAGATAGCAGCTGGCCTTGGCCCCCACAGTTGTTTCAGATGCAATATCTATCATACAATTAAAAATTACTAGATATGCAAAAAGATTCAAAACAGAAAACAGAGGCAACACCACAGATAATTCAGATATGGGAGTTGGCAAACAATTTAAAATAGCAATAATTAAATGTTAAAGACAATTAAGGAAATAAAAGCAAATGGATGATAAGATGAAGAAATTAAATAGAACTGAAATCTCTAAAAAAGAATCAACTAGGCAATCTAGATCAGCAAATTAAGAAATAAAAGGTCATCGCATAGTTTTAACGAGACTAGACAAGTAGGAAACAGAATTACGGAACTCGAAAATAAGTCAAACTATATATCCACATGAAGTGCAGACAAAAAAAAAAAGAACAGAAGTGAATATAAAAGATACATAGGACACTGTCAAAAGAGCTACCGTACGTGTAAGTGGAGTCTCAAGAGAAAAAAGAATGGAATGGAACTAATATTGAATAAATTAATCCAATGCTCTAATAAGAGTTAAGAGCTCAGCAAACCTGAAGAATAGTGAGTAAAATGAAAAGTAAAACAAACACACAAAACAAAAGCAAATCCACAACCAAGCATACTTAAATTGATGAAAACTAAAGAAGGAAAAAAAAAAAAAAAAAGCTTGAAAGTACTAACAGGAGGAAAAAAACATTAACAAGAGTACTAACAAAAGAGAAGGTAACTACACAAAATGAACAGTATCAGGGATCATTACAGATGCCAGAGTCATTACAAAGATAATAGACGAATACTAATAACTATGTTTTTAAGTGTGAAAGCTTAGGTAAAATAGGCAAATTCCTTTAAAATCATGTCAAAACAGATGTAAATAAAACAACAGAACATCTAAAGTGTTAAATTGATTTCATAATTTAAAATCTTCCTATCAAGAAAAAATTAGGCCCAGACAGCTTCACCCAGTGAATTTTTCTAACTTTAAGGAACAACTTCATTTTTATATGCAGTGAATAAAGGAACACAGGGAATTCCTCCCAGCTCATGTTATGAGGCTAATAGAAGCCTAACACCAAAACTTAACAAAGACATTAGAGGAAAACTATGAGCCAATATATCTCATAAACATATATAGAAATTCTACACAGTATAAGCAAATTTAACCAAGTAAAAAAATTTTTTTAAAGATTTTCATTATTTTTAGAGAGAGGGGAAGGAAGGGAGGAAGAAAGGGTGAGAAACATCACTGTACAGTCGCCTTTCACCTGCCTCCAGCTGGGGACTTGGCTGGAGACTGGCTTGCAACCTGAAATTTTTTTTAAATTTACTTTTAGAGAGAAGGTAAGGGAGGGAGAGAAACAGCAATGTGTGGTTGCCTCTCGAGCACCCCCAAATGGGGACCTCATTGGCAGCCAAGGCATGTGCCCTGGCAGGCTAGCGCTCAATCCACTGAGCCACACCAGCCAGGGTACCAAGTGAAATTTTTAATAAAAGGTTTAATACATTATTGACAGGCAGGGTATAACTTCTAGAAAGAGGTTGGTTCAACATTTGAAAATCAACATAGCTTACCACACTGGTATGTTTAATAAAAGAAAAATCATATGATCCTCTTGATAGACACAGAAAATGCATTTGTCTAAAGTCATCCTCATTAATGTAAAAAAGTCTGAACAAATGAAAAAGAGAACTTCTCAACTTGATAAACAGCATCTACATATATGTGTTTTATATATGCTTGATGTAAGGACAATATAAAAAAGCAACTATACTTCCAGCAATAAACAATTGGAAAATGTTTAAAATTAAATAGCATTTACAGTTTTAACACTAAACATCAAATGCCCAGGTATAATTCCAACAGATGTGCATTAACCAACTACAAACTGCTGAAATGAAAGACCTTAAACAATGTAGACATATATCATATTTATTAGTTGAAAGATTAAATATTGATAAAATGTCAGTTTTCCCCAAATTAACATACAGATTCATAAACATACAGATTCATAAAACCCCAACAAAGACTTTTCTTTTTTGGTGAGAATTAACAAGTTGATCCTAACATCTATAGGAACTGGAAAGAACATAAAATAGCCAAGACAGTCTCGAAAATGTAGAAGAATTAATACTACAGAATTTAAGACAGTGGCACTGACAGAAAAGACAAATAATAAAAGAAAATACAGTCCAGAAAAAGCCACATATATAATCACCTGATTTATGATAAAAAGTTCCTTATAATTGAAATGATGTTATCAATTAATAGTGCTAGTACAATTGGGTACTTCAAAGGGAAAAAAAAACCCTTTATCCCTACCTCTCACTATACAGAAAAATTAATTCAAGATAGATCACATACTTAAATATAAATAATAAAAATATAAAGCTTCTAAAAGAAAACATAGGAGGATTTCTCTTAGACCTTGGAAATAAGCAAAGATTTCTTTTCAAGATACCAAAAAAGCACTAATCATAAAACACAAAGGGGAAAGTCATAAATAATCAATCTAATAAGATTAAAAATGTGCATGCACACTCACATTTTAAGAAATAAAAAAACACTGAGATATCATTTTTCATGTATTAGACTGGTAAAAATGAAAAAGCATGATAAGATACTTGGTTAGCTATGCTGGGGGGGTGGGGGCGTGGAATAGGCACTCATACATTGCAAGTGGAAATGAAAACTGATACAACAGTTCCACAGGGGAATTTAGTAATACCCATTAAAACTGCATATTACTAGGGGGGAGGCAGAGGCAAGGAAGGGGAGCGGTTTAGACAAGAACCTAGTATAAAGGAACCATGGACATGGACAACAGGTGGGATTGACTTTGGGGGGAATGGATAGGTGGGGAGGGGGACAAAGGGAAGCAAAATGGGGATGGATGTAATACAACAACAAAATTTTTTAAAAATGGGGAGGGGGACAGAGGGGAGCAAAAAGGGGATGGATGTAATACAACAACAATAAAATTAAAAAAAAATTTTTTTAAAAACAACTGCATATTACTTAGCTTTGACCCAGCAATCACACTTCTAGAAATCTATCCTAAAGATATGCCTCCAAGGAATACAAAAATACACATAAACAAAATTATTTGTTGCAGGACTCTTTTTTTTTTTTTTTTTTAGGACTCTTTATAATAGCAAAATATTGTAAATGACCTAAATGTGCATAATAGGAGAGGCTAAATAAACTATGGTAAATCCATATATTAGAATATTTATTATGTAACTATATAAACAAAAGCTATGAGTACCTCTTTGAATTAGGATGGAGTAATGTCCAGGATATATCATTAAGTGAAAGAAGCAATGCTCAAAAGGGTATGCTGTTTTTAATGCAAAAAAAAAGAGGTCACTAAAAACAATAGATGTACCTGCTCGTTTGTACAAAACAGCAGAAGGAGAAAGCAGAGACTACTGAGGTTGATCATGTACAGGGATTAGGCAGGAAACATATTAATGTTTTCACACTCAAAATAATTGTGATATTCAATAACCAGGATGTGGGGAACCCAAAGTGTAATACACAAAGCTAAATGTATTTTAAAAATGAGTAACAAAACTACACTGAAGAGGTTGCCAAAGAAAAAGAACTAAATTGAAAATAGTTTCTGACTAGGTACTGTAAAGTTAAAGAAAAAATGATGCACGTAAATACTTTACTATAGTTAGTAAATTTGTTTTTATATGAGTATGACTTAGCAATTCTGAAACTACTTTACATTTATTCTAGGATATGAATAAAAAAATACTAACACTAGAAACAGGTTTCTTATTGGTGGAGAAAGGACTTACAAATAAGGAAATGGCCAAATTTGATGCAAAAAAATTCCCCTTGGGTCTTGCATATTTCTGCACATTCCTGCCATCCAAAGCACTAAGTGCTATCATTTTGTTCTTCTTCCCCGAGATGTTTATGTAGTTAACATCCTTGAAAGACAGATATTCTCTCTCCAGAGCAAAGGGCAAGCATGCTTATTACACATTACATAAGATTCAGGTTCCCTAAATTCATGGGAGCACACATATACTTGTGTATTTATATCACCCTATAGGTACAAGTGAGCCAGTCAAGAAAATACTGATACTGTGGCTATTGTTATGAGCAATAAACTGTCTTTAATCTTCTGCCAGCATCTGTGATACTGTAGCAAGCTAACTTGTTAACTTAAAAGTAGAGTAAAATTTCAGACACTTCACAGCTCTTGGCAGAATCCTGTAGCATTGGATTAAAATGGAAAATTCGAGTATGAACTACTGGTTTTTTCATGTATACAAATAGATAGGTAGATACATAAATATAGATGTGTTTACACACATATGTATATTTTCTAGTTCTGTCCACTAACAAAAACTAGACCAATTACACAAAGATAGCAATGAGTAAACCTAGTGACACGAGTTTGGTTTATAAATACACTCTACAATAAAAGAAACCAGGGCTCCTTGGAAAATTGCTGATTCCAGGGCTGGAGGAGAGAAAAAATACAAAGTAAGCCTGGCACATTTTGGTGCCACCAAGTAAGAAAGCATTCAAACAATGGGGGACAACACCCAAATTATAGGGGCACCAGAAAGAGAAAAGGAAGACCAAGAAATTGGAAACTTATTTGAAAAAATAAAAGAAAACTTCCAGGAAGCACAGAGTCCCAAACAAGATCCAAAGAGGACCATACCAAGACATATCATAATTAAAATGCCAAAGGTGAAAGATATAAAGAGAATTTTAAAAGCAGCAAGAGAAAAGCAGAGCTCTGCTTACAAAGTTTTGATAAGACTATCAGCTGATTTCTCAAAAGAAACTTTGCAGGCAAGAAGGGACTTGCAAGAAGTATTCAAAGATAAGAAAAGCAAGGACCTACAACCAAGATTAATCTATCCAGTAAAGCTATCATTTAGGATGGAAGGGCAGATAAAGTGCTTCCTGACAAGGTAAAACTAACGGAGCTGATCAAACCATTATGGTATGAAATGTTAAAGGGCTTATGTAAGAAAACAATCACCCCTGGCTGATAGCACAGTGGGTAAGGCGCCAGCCTGCTAACCCAAAGGTCGCAGGTACGATTCCCCAGGGCACATAACAAGGTTGCAAACCAGGTCTACAGTCAGATCTGTGGCTGGAGTCAGGTGAAAGGCAACCATACACTGATGTCTCTCTCCTTCTCTGCCTCTTTCCCTTCCCTTCTTTCTAGAAATAATGAAACTAAAAAATTTTTAAAAAACAATCAAAACTATGAATATTAAAATGACAACTCAGAACTATCAACAATGGAATCTAAGAAACAAAAACAAAGAAGCGAACAACTAGAACAGGAACAGAATCATAGATATGGAAATCCTATGGAAGTTTATCAGCTGGAAAGGAGAGAATGCAGGAAAAGGTACACAGATCAAGAAGCGTAATGGGAAGGTACAAAATAGACAGGGGATGTGAAAAATAGTCTAGGAAATAGAGAAGCCAAAGAACTTGCATGCACAACCCATGGACATGAACTAAGAGAAGGGATTTCTGGAGGGAAGGGGCTACTGGGCTGAGGGAGGTAAAAGTGGGACAATTGTAATAGCATAATCAATAAAGCACACTTAAAAAAATAATGGCATGTTGAAAGGACACAGGAGTCAACTTGAAAAAGTTCCTAATGGCCAAATCTGGGATAATTTAGCAATAAAATACATTATAATAATAATGAATTAAAACAATAAAATAAGTGTCTATGAACTCATAAATAAATAATCAAATAAATACAGGAGGAATAAGGAACAGTTCTTCCTTACTGTAGAATTTAAATTAATAAATTTAGAAGGAACAATGGAAAGAGAAAATCACCACTAGGCAAACACCAGAATAGTAATTACTTCATACAAGAATTACCAATGAATTTAATGGGTGAAAGTATGATGTAAAATACTATTTTTGCATGGTCTTAAATCTTAAAGCACATCTCCACAAGATGCTAATTAAAAAGGGGAAAGAAGCCCTGGCTGATAGCACAGTGGTTAAGGCGCCGGCCTGCGAACCCAAAGGTCGCAGGTTCGATTCCCCAGCCAGGGCACATAACCAGGTTGCAAACCAGGTCTCCAGTTAGGTCTGTGGCTGGAGGCAGGTGAAACGCAACCGTACATTGATGTCTGTCTTCCTCTCTCCCTTCCCCTTTCTCTAAAAATAATAAATAAAATCTTTAAAAAAAAAAAAAAAAAAAAAGGGGGGGGGGGGGGGGGGGGGAAGAGTAGTTTTCCATAGGCACATGGCACCCACCACCAGTTAATTTGTAATAACCAAAACTGGAACTATTAAATGTTCATCAACAATGTAATCAATTAATAAATTGCAATATATCCCCAAATGCAATGAGCACTGAGTACAATTACACTTAACAGCATGGATGACTCTCAGGCTTAATGTGGAACAAAAGAAGCCAGGCATTTAAGAAAAAGCCACATGTTACATAATTTCATTTATAAATGAAGTTTAAGAATGAGTAAAACTAATGGAGATAGGTTTCTGATTAGTGATTCTGGGAAAGAAATAATTAGGAAGGGGTGTGAGGGAAACTTTTGGGACTGTGGACAAAGTCTTAAATATTGAACTAGGAAATTGTTAAACAGCTGCTTACTTAAATTTTGTGCACTTTACCATGTACGAGTATAAGCTATATCTCATTAAAATGTTTTTAAAACAATCAGAACCATGCTTGGGTAGAGATATAGAACAATAAAATGTCTCAAACACTGCTATTCAAGTATAAGTTTTGCACCCATTTGGTAAATATCTCGGCATTATATAGTAAGGTGAAAGACATCGTATGACCCATCAATTCCATTGGTGGATAAACTCATACACGTGTACAGTACATTAAAGGTTGCTTGTGGCAGCATTGTCATAAAATAAAACAAAACAAACTAGAAATAACTCAAATGTCCATTATTACTAGAAAGGACGAGTAATAGTGGATCAAAGGAGGAATACAATATAGCAAAGAAAAATGAATCGCTATTAGAGCTAATATGGAAAATTCTCAAAAACATAGTTGTACAAATAAGCAAAAATAAAAGATCAAGGACAGCATTCATATAAAGTTTAAAAAACAGGGCAAACTACAGCATAATGCTTAAAGAAGTATACTTCAGTAAAAAAATATTAAAACCTCGTATATTTATCAAGTCACAAAAATGACATACCCACTATGAGAACAAATTTGACGGAACCCACAATCAAAGCAACAGAGCCGCATACTCAGGGCCTCACAAGGTGACAAGCGTCGCATACCACAGTATTCACAGGTACCCCCACCTGCACTCTACAGCACATGGTCACACAACCACATCCTTATGGGGTCAAAAGCTCCCCACACACCATCACAGACAAAGCCACACGTGTCCCTCCTTTCTCCCCAACCCCCGACACCAGGTACTGTCCAGTCACACCAGCAGTAACAAGCTCCCAGACTGTAATCATAGGAACAAGTCACAGCCACAGGGTCAGTCATCACAGAGCACCACATAGACATAATCCGTTTGAATCTGACCTCCTCAGTACAAAGCCGAGGCTGCACCTCGGGTTCCGGCCTCGCCCCTGCCCCCTCCTCGGGTTCCTCTCCAGGCCTTCAGAGCTTCTAAGAAAGACGCCTGCTCCACAGCAGTGGAACAGCTGCCTGTGTAAGAACTGAGGGTCCCGCCAGCGCGGTACTTTGGGCTGAACTCTCGCGAGAATCACGTTATGCCGAGGAGTCCTCTGGGAAATGCAGTCAGAGATGTACCTTAGGCGGGCAAGATGGCTCGCTGTCGTCACAATTCCTGTCAGACCTTAGTAACAGAGGCCCAGCCACCCCCGACCCTAACCCCGCCAATGGAACGGCGCACCAGTGGCCTCATAGAGGCCGGCTCAGCCTCGGGCGGGCTTCTGAAAAAGCACATTCCGGCGCGTGTTTAAAATGGACTTGGTTCCCTTAACATCCATACTATCCATAGCAGTTGGACTGGCTTGAGAAGAGGAGGGTTGGTTTGCAAGGGAAGATAAAACGCACCGCAGACCCTTCTGGGAAATGTAGCTCGGGGCAGTGAACAGGGTGGATTCACCATGTTGATTCTTCACAGCCTGCGCCTAGCTACATCCCGGAGATTTCTGGGAATGTCTCTGCGGACAAGGAGTACAGTTTCCCGACTTGCTGTATTGGCCATTGTTCCGCAGTGACTATAGCTCAGGGTTCTTCAGTGCGGAGAAGCGGTGGGACCTAAGCTTCTGAGTCCCAGAGCCGGTCCAGGAGGCGGAAAGGGAGGAGACTTGTAATCTGCAAAGCGATTGGTTAGGAGGAATCGATCTCCGTAAAATCCAGTGTGGGAGAGGATAGGGGAAAGAGTTCCCCAAACTCTTTCCAGTGCAAGGGCTGGTATTCTGAGCCACTGACTTAAGTGATTGTCCCGGCCTGAGGATAAGAAGGCGATGGCGAGGCAGGCTTTGCAGGAAAAAGGGAGTTGAGAGCCTGGGTGTGTGTAACGGTGTTGGGGGTGAGAGAGAGAGAGAGGCAGAAACTGGGTTCAGGATTTTGTGTGTGGGTGGGTGTATGTGTAATTGAAAGTTTAAATGAGTATCTCTGTATATATCACGGAGATTGTGTTTTGGAGAGTAATCTTTGCGCCTCCTCGGTAAAACAATAATAAGGCTAGCTCTTCCTGGAGTTTTGTTTCTGTTTTGTTTTTGCTACTGTTTTCTATTTTGAAGATATTATGGAAGAAATGTTATATAATTGAGTTAATAAATATGATTTAAAGCCTGCCTTTTTTGAGAAACCAGAAGCATCTTTTATGAAATAGAAATAAAAGCGTGTTTCCTTTTAAAAGAAAGCCAGTTTTTAGCCCTGGCTGGTAGCACAGTGGATAAGGTGCCGGCCTGCGAACCCAAAGGTCGCAGGTTCTATTCCCCAGCCAGGGCACATAACAAGGTTGCAAACAAGGTCTCCAGTCAGGTCTGTGGCTGGAGGCAGGTGAGGAGCAACCATACATTGATGTCTCTCTCCCTCTCTGCCTCTCTCCCTTCCCCTCCTTCTAAAAATAATTTAAAAAAAAAAAAAAAAGCCAGTTTTTAAAAGGAAACTTTTTAAGTGGGTGCTTTCTCTAAGTTAGAGTTCGGATTCTGTGGAAGGATAACTCCTTTCTCATTACTTCTTCATCCACTATCAGCTCCTTCTTCATCAAAACCCCAGCTCTCAGCTTTCTCTAAGTCTGCAGTCAAATATTCAGGGTCAAATTGTGACAAGTCTAGAACAGGTACCAAAGACATTACAAATGTTTCCTTAGCAGCTTTTTTTGCTGCTCAGTCAACCAGACTGTTTCCCCTAGCCACTTCAATGTTCTCTTTCTGATGCCCCGGGCAGTGCATAACTGCCACCTGTAAGGTTCCTGAACAATTTCTAATAATTTTAAAACTTCTACTGCATGCTTAATCTCCTTTTTATCAGAGGTTAATGGGTTAATGGTGATTTTTCCTTCCAGATAGAATCACGTGATTGCAAAACTAGGAAAGCTTATTTGAGTCAATATACGCATCATCTTTCTTTCATGCAATGATTCCAGTACCCTCATCAATGCAATCGGTTCAGCTTTCTGAGCACAGGTTCCTGGTGGCAAGGCCTTGGCCTCCACTACTCCCTCAAGAGTTACAATTGCATATCCAGCCTTTTGTTTCCTTCAGTCCTGTAATTACTTCTATCTGCACATAAAGTCCAGTCTGCCTCTTCTAGAGAATGGTCCTATAAATCAATTCTGCTAGAATAAGTTTCATCAATTATCTCAGCACAGCCACATATTAGCCCAGCCAAGTCAGGCTCCAGGAGAATAGAGGCAGGAGTTAACTTACTTAGAGTTTCCAGGGAGATGTTGTAATTGTCAAGAATCGCTTCATACCTGCCCATTCTTCCAGTAGTGAGCTACAAATTTCCTTTTTGTTCCAGCAGGCTCAATATTTGATGGGGTGCATAAATGGTGGTAGGCTGTCCCAAGAAAGATTTCCATCTTCCTGTAAGTGCCCTGCAGGTGGCTGAAACAGTGCTCAAGCAGGCTAGCCATCCCTAGACAGTGAGGTCTAATTTCCTTGACAAATAAGCATTGGGTTGTGAAATGTCACTAGGCATTGGGTGAGAATTCCCAAGGCAACACCCTGCCTTTTTTGAAGGTATACCTGCGAGGGCTTTACTAGGTTTGGAAGCCCCAAGGATATTGTAGAAGCCAGGTATGCCTCTGGGACTCAAAAGACTGGGTCCACTCCTTCATCCATTCTAAGGGGTACTACTCTGGTCCTTTCAAGAGTTTTTCCAGTTTAACAAAATCTGATTTACAAAACAGAGTATGTGCCTAATATCCAATGGGCTGCTCTCTGGACTTACTCCCACTGGAAGCTTTCACAAAAGGGTATTGCCCTGGCCTGTTAGGGGCTTCTCCTTTCCTTCACTGGATTTGGTTTCCTGATGGGTTGGATACTATGAGACCAGTCCAGGCTCACTTTCCCCTGTTCCGCCAGCCAGATCAGGAGAAATGTCCCCCAGAGCTGGAGGGGCCCTGGGAACCCTGACCATGCTCACAGCAGTTTTAATATTTAGATCTTCCTGACCCCTCTGCTTTGAGCTCTGCTATCTATCACAGACAAATTCTCTTTTCTCTGGACTACTAATCTATTTCCTTTTCATCTTGAATCCTGATTATGTAAACTCATGACACTTTCTAAATAAGACATTTTGCCTAACTTCCCAGATATTTGACAAAACAACGCTAGTTAGAGTATAATATAGTAATTTAAAGACCCATTCAGACTCTGCCCCTCGGCTGGCTGTGGGCTCGTCATGGCGACCAAGAAGAGGCCTTTCCACCTGGTGGTGTTCGGCGCCTCCGGCTTCATGGGCCAGTTCGTCGCCTAGGAGGTGGCCCGGGAGCAGGAGGACTCGTAGGGGAGCTCCCGCCGGCCCTGGGCCGTGGCGGGCCGTTCCCGGGAGAAGCTGCAGCAAGTGCTGGAGAGGGCGGCCCTGAAGCTGGGAAGACCAACACTGTCATCTGAAGTTGGAATAATAATTTGTGATATCACTGATCCAGTCTCACTTGATGAAATGGCCAAACAAGCAACAGTTGTCCTCAATTGCGTGGGACCATATCGATTTTATGGAGAACCTGTAGTAAAAGCATGTGTTGAAAATGGAACTAGCTGTATTGACATCTCTGGAGAACCACAGTTTCTGGAATTAATGCACTGGAAGTATCATGAGAAAGCTGCAGAAAAAGGGGTTTATATCATTGGAAGCAGTGGCTTTGACTCCATTCCAGCAGATCTGGGAGTACTATACACAAGGAATAAAATTAATGGTACTTTGACAGCAGTGGAAATTTTCCTGACTGTATATTCAGGGTCCGAGGGTATGTGCGTTCATGATGGTACCTGGAAGTCAGCAGTCTATGGTTTTGGAGATCAGAGTAACTTGAAAAAACTACGAAAAGAGGCAAATCTGAAACCTGTCCCAATTGTTGGTCCAAAATTAAAAAGAAGGTGGCCGATTTCTTACTGCAGAGAACTCAGCAGTTACGCCATCCCTTTCCTGGGGGCCGACGTGTCTGTTGTGAAGCGCACTCAGCCTTACTTGCATGAAAACTTAGAGCAGTCACCTGTCCAGTATGCTGCCTACGTGGCTGTGGGAGGCATCACCTCTGTTATTAAGCTGATGTTCGCAGGACTTTTCTTTTTATTCTTTGTGAGGTTCAGCATTGGAAGGCAACTTCTCGTAAAATTCCCATGGCTCTTCTCCTTTGGTTATTTTTCAAAACAAGGTCCAACACAAAAACAGATCGATGCCTCTTCATTTACGATGACATTCTTTGGTCAAGGATACAGCCAAGGCTTTAGTCCTGGTAAGAAACCCAATATCAGAATTTGTACTCAGGTGAAAGGACCAGAGGCCGGCTACATAGCGACTTCCATAGCCATGGTCCAGGCAGCCCTGACTCTCCTCAGCGATGTCGCCGATCTTCCCAAGGCCGGCGGGGTCTTCACTCCTGGCTCAGCTTTCTCCAGAACAAAGTTGATTGACAGACTCAACCAACGTGGCATTGAATTTAGTGTCATTAGCAGTTCTGAAGTCTAAACATTTGAAGAATTAACCAGAGTCAAAAAATGCATGAATTAACGTTTTAATTTGCTCTTTGAAATTCTCTGTAAGCCTGCCTGACTATATGTGGAAATGATTACCAAATCTGAAAT
>PVIW01005283.1:0-110289 GCA_004026585.1 Noctilio leporinus | reverse complement strand
AAGCAGGAGGTGAAGTCATCTTGAGTTTGGTTTTGGTGGTTTGGGGTAAGGGAATTGAGGAAGAGAAAGTTTGAGTGATTAGAGATGAGAGAATGCCATAGGGGCCCTGGAGATTACAAGATCAACGTTATTTCTTTAGATACCCTATAATGGACATCAAGGCAGCTTTTCATCTTCTCACTATTCTTTTAAAACTCATTGCTGGTGGTAATTTATAACTATCCTCAGTAGGATTCTTCATTGTAGCATTAGGAACTTAAGGAATCCTCTGAATTTATAAAATAACCCAGAAATTTCTACAAAGCACTTGGGTAGCTGAATAGGGCTCCTAGACCCAATTCCAGTGTGTGTATGTGTGTGTGTGTGTGTGTGTGTAGGCTTCTCCATACCAAGCAATTTTTGGACATCATCAAGGTGCCCAAGAATTCAACTCAATTCTGATACTAGCTCCCTGGAAATAGAATCAGATTCCAGAAGTAAAGAAAGATCACCCTCCACTTCAGGCGCCAGGTCATTACTTGTACTTCTGACTGTTTATAAATCAGAGGTTCCTTCAGCCTTCTTCATTGATTTGATTAATTTGCTATAAAGGCTCACAGGAAAACCTATTACTTACTAAATTATCGATGCATTACAAAGGATATTAAAGCAAGACAAACCAACAGCCAGATGAAGAGATACACAGGGCAAAACTTTGAACAGGAGGTTCTGTCCTTTTAGAGCCTGAGTGTTACATGGAAGCTTTCCACAAAAGACAATGAGATAGTCCTTTTGAGTTTTTTATGGAGGCTTCATTATATGGTCATGATTGTCTGAGTCATTGGCCATTGGCTGTTGATTCAACTTAAAGCCTCTCTCTCTTCCTCAGAAATCAGAATGGAAAGTTTCAGTTCCCTAACCATATGGTTGGCTCCTGTGGGCCACCAGGCCCCACCCTTGGGTGAGAGTCAGAAGTCACCTCATTAACATAA
Source organism: Noctilio leporinus (assembly GCA_004026585.1). Taxonomy (NCBI): domain Eukaryota; kingdom Metazoa; phylum Chordata; class Mammalia; order Chiroptera; family Noctilionidae; genus Noctilio; species Noctilio leporinus. The sequence goes on along the minus strand of PVIW01005283.1, from coordinate 109,318 downwards.
TGAGACACCATTGTTGCTCCCATCACTTTTTTTTTAATTATTTATTTTTTAGAGAGGGGGAGAATGGGAGGAGGAGAAGGAGAGGAACATATCAACGTGTGATTGATTGCCTCTCGCATACCCCCAACTGGGCATCTGGCCTGCAACCCAGGCATGTGCCCTGACTGGGATTTGAATCTGCCACCCTTTGGTTCATAGGCCAGTGCTCAATCCGGTGAGCCACACCAGCCAGGGCTATGTGTGGGTTCTTTAAGATGAACTGCTTGGAGCTCCAGCAGTTTCTTTGACCAACTCAATCCTTGCTGGTTTTTTCAGCCAGAAGTTGTGGGAACTTATCTTCCTGGCTCTGGAATCCTGGGCTGGAGGGCCTGGTGTGAGGCTGGGACCCCTCACTGCAGAGATATCCCTCCCAAATTTTCGTTTACCACATGTGGGTGAGAGCCCAGCCTGTTCTATGTGTGCACCCTTCCTACCTGTCTGGATAGGTGTGGTTTCTTCAGCTCTATAGTTGTCAGACTTCCATTCAGTTCCATTTCTGATGGTTCTGGCTGATGGTGGTTCTATATTTTAATTGTAATTTTGATGTGTATCGTGTGAAGAGATGAGGCATGCCTGCCTAAGCCACCATCTTGACTAGATCCCTGGCATTATATTTCTTTTGGGCAGTGCTTATATATATAATAGGAGAAACTTACAAAGATACTGCCTGTAGTTTAATTTAAATTTCTCTGATAGCTAATGAAATGGAGCATCTTTTCATGTGCTTACTGTGTATCTTTGAAGTGATATCCAAGTTCTTTGCACATTTTTAAATTGGGTTGTCTTTTTATTATTGAGTTGTAAAGGGTTTTGTGTGTATCTGGGTACTAGAATATGTGAAGTATTTTATAAATGATTAAGTAACTTGTGATTTGTAAATTCTCATTCCTTAGGCTATATTTTCATTTTTTGGATGATATTCTTTAGTGTACAAAGTTTTAATGAAGCCCAGTTTGTCCATTTGGGGGGTGAAGATTGCTTGTACTTTTAGTGTCATATCTAAGTATGGAATCCCTGTCTAATTCAGTGTCACCAGGATTTGCTCCTATTTTTTGTTCCAGGAGTTTTATTGTCATAACTATTATATTTAGGTATCTGATTCATTTGAAGGTAATTTTTATATATGTTCTGAAGTGTGGCTCCGATTTCATTCTTTTGCATGTGGCTATCTAGTTGTCCCAGCACCATTTGCTGCAAAGACTATTCTTTCCCTGTTGAATTATACCAGCACTATTGTCTGCTGTACTTAATTTTAACATGTCACTGACAACTCTGTGATTTCAGTGTCAGCATGCATTTATTTACTTGTTGGGTTGACCAGAAAGTTTGTTTGTTTTCTATAAGATGGCTATAGTAGCACTTAGCTGTCTTTAAAGCCATTTGAAACAATTTTGTTAGAATTGTATTGTAACAGCTGACATATCAGTGTGCATTTAAAAGGACTTACCAAAATAGGTGAATTTTTGTGTAGCCATTTTAATGTTGAAGGTGTAAGGAAATATACAACATTTTTAGTATCTATGCTTTAATATTTCAAGAAAGATAAAATCGCAACTGAAATGCAAGAAAAGATTTGTGCAGTGTATGGAGAAATTGCTGTGGCTGATTGAATATGTGAAAAGTGGTTTGCAAAGTTTTGTGCTGGAGATTTCTCCCTGGATGATGTTCCACGGTCGTGTAGACCAGTTGAAGTTGATAGTAATCAAATCAAGACATTAATTGAGAAGAATCAGGAGAAAGCCAATATATTCAAAATACCAAATCAATGAAGTTATTGATGAAAAGGAAAACTGTCTTTTATTTTACGGAAAAAACCATATGGACTTTTTGGCCAACCCAATACTGAGTTCTCAGTGTATTACTTCGCATTGTCAGAAGAAATCATGTTGCATGTGAGATATCTGTATTAATGTAGTTTTAAAAGTCATGATATCACTTGATTTATGTTACTTTGGGTACGAATTGAATGTCATAATTTTCCTGGTTAAAGTAAAAAGTGAACTAAGCTGAACAGTGATTTCATTTTATAGTCATTGATTTGCATTAATACTTAATCATGTTCTCTGTAGGGACTTTTGTAAGGTGGTAATTTTCAGATTGATTGTGTTGAAGTCTTGCTAGATGCTGTTACTGACACTCGGGCTTCCCGGTTTGCCCCCCTTTGTTGTAGAGCACAGCTCTTCTCTCTGTGGCTAAAGAAAGCAGAAAATTTTCACTCTGTGCCCAACAAGAGGCAGCCACCATTTCATTTACCTGCTTAGATCAGGGCCTAACCAAAGCCATTTTAAGGGGAACACCTACCATACTTCCAAACTGATTTAAAGTTAATAATCAGAGCAGCACCTGCAAACTCCTCCTGTTCCCTCCTTAAAACCTGGTGTCTCCCTGGGTACAGACTAGTCAGGGACTGGGTGGTGAACACCTTCTCCCCACTGGAAACTCCCAGTCCATAGATTTCCATTAGGAAATGTTCAACCTGCACAAAACTCCAGAAGCGTATTTAAGAAATTAATGTAAAAGGCCATAATATTGACAATGGCCTTTCTGTATATGTCTTTATAATGGAATTTTCTGCAGTAAAGATTATGAGCACCAGTTTTCATTGCCAGTCACTAGGTCACCATCTTTCTCATGCCATCCCTACTCAGGCCATTGTTAACCTGGTCTCCTTCTTGCCTCCAGTCTTGTCTTGGTGCAGTGGACAACATCTTTGTTATCTTCAAGGAGCTTGAGTTTTTGTAATATAGTCTAAGACTGAACAGAACATTTTCTTTTCCTTCAACCAAGAATGCCCAACTACCTTCCCAACTTGCTATTCAGCTGTTTAGTTTCATATACTGGAATAGTGATTCTAATATATCTGACTTTTTTTCTAGTGTCGAAAAATTGTTTTTGCAAAACAAAACAAAACAAAACAGCATACCGTCTGCATTAACTCCTCCCTAAATGTCTATAAGCAAATCCTGAGAATTTAATAATATCTAATGCATCAAAAGAAAGACTGAGAGGTGCAGATGACTTGCACAATAGCCTCACTTGGACAGAGGCAGCTTCAGAAATAATGATGGATCCACTCCCCCCAATCTTTTAATTAATTACATTAATTTATTTATTTTGCCTTGCCTGTGTTCCTACCAGGTAATAATGACTCGGACATTGACATCCAGGAGGATGATGAATCCGATAGTGAACTGGAAGAGAGACGGCTGTCTAAGCCACGGACAGCCATGGAGGTGCTCATGCAAGGTATGGTGGCTCCTTTCACTTGTCCTGCTCCCTGCATCTGTCACAGGGCACTATGGCCAAGATGGAGTCAGGACTGCTTGGTATTAAGGCCTGTAAGCACACTTGAGTGGTCCTGCTCTAGGGATTTTCCTGCCCTGTTGTTTATCAGGGTTCAGCTCTTAAACTGCACAGTGTTATCTTTGCCACTAACGCTTTTATCTGTGGTTCTGCAATCTGCTTTTTTAAAAAAAATTAAAAACAGGATGCACGTAATAAAGTGGCAAAATTTTAGTAAAATAAACAACATACCACAAAAGTGTTATATTTTGAAATAAATTTATTCTTATATGTAAATACATAAACATAGTCATTTTTTTAATTGTAAAAGTCTCCATTTGCTTCAATAATAGACTCAATTCAACTTCAGAATCTTGAGCACGCTTCAATTAACTTTTCTTTATCCATGGACATCATCATGTTTTCAGTCTTAGCTTTAACAGCCTCTTTACTGGAATGAGGTTGTTTATTAATTTCTCTCTCACAAATACTGCATGCATAATAGTCAAAAGGATTTGCATCCAGTGAACTAGGCAGCCAGATTTCCTTTGACCAGAATTCAGGAACATGAAATTCTTGTACCTTTTTGGCGTTATGTGCTGGTGCACCATCTTGTTGGAAGATAAAATGACATCCATTTGCAACTTGCTTCCTCCACAGTACAACTACTTCTTTCAAAACATCAAGGTAAACATCAGCAGTCACCTTCAAGCCTTGTGGAAATAAATGCTGGGTCATAATGTCTCCTTCATTGCTGACAACACCTAACACCATCACCGTAGCAGGAAATTTCATTTTCATGACAATTGGGACTTCATTAAGATTCTCACACGGCCACCTGTTGTTCCTTCTGTTGGCCTTTTGGTCCTGCTGAAACTTCTTTTCATGGGAGAAGAAAATCAGATGGTTTTTTCCTTCGGGATTTTTCAATTCTGTTAGCAGTTTCCTTGCTTTTTCAAAGGGCCTTTCCTTTGCTGTGTCATAAACTGTCCTTTTCTAAGAACATATGATCTGTATGTGGTATCTTCAGCAATAATTTTGCGATCCATGCATCCTACATTGGCAGTTCTCTTGCTATGGAGCACATTGACTTTCCTGGAACTTCATGGATGATCTCCTGGATTCTGTGTACAATATTTGGATTTGTGTGATCCTTGCATACCTTATGCAAGGATCCTTGTTGGTGTGGTAACATCAGGATCAGCATCATACACCTTCACGTTGTAAACTAGATGCAAAGGGATGTTATTGAAGTCCGCAATTTCCTTAGCAGCTCACCCTGCATGTAGTCCAGAAGTGATGGTTGCTCTAACATCATATTCCTTCAACATGATGGTTGCTCTCAGAATTTAATACTTTATATCTGAAACAATGATGTTAAATCATAACCTTAGAAACATAGTTTTTCAAAATTAATAAGCATTTGAAATAAGGAGATGCAAAGTTATTGTCTATTTATTGCATGCACCTGTATATTGTACTTTTCCCATGTCAGTAGACTAGAGACCTGCTTCCTCCTTTTTGATAGTTTCATAGTATTCCATAGTATGAGTGTACCTATAATTTACTTGGGCATTCCCATGTTAATAGATACTTAAGTTATTTCTACTCTTTTTTTTGTAGATGCATATGGGCAATTGTTTCTTCAGGCTATATCATTAAAAGTGGAATTCTTAAGTCAACGATAAGCATTTTATCTGACCCAAGGAAAGGTTTTCATAAACAGATCTTTGTGGTCTTATCCAGGCCTGTCCTGAGTGAGCTCCTGTCTGAGCTGCCCTCACGTCCTTTCCCCTGAGGCCTGGGCCTGGGGTCAGAGGTGTTCCTTTCTCAGCCCTCAGGTGTGTCCTACTCATTGAAGGACACCTCCCGAGTTTTTGTGGATGTCACATCTAGACAACATTGGTTTTCAAAAGAAGAATGGAGAATCACTCAGATAATGATGTTTTAAAAGATGAACTAATTGTGATACTAACACTTTTTCCGTTTTGAAACTTAGACATAGATGTAAGTATAAGTGACATGGGTCTATAGAGGAATAATACATTGCTTTTCTCAACAGATAGCATACCTGTTCCACTGTGCATAAACTAATAATGGGATTCAGTGATTTTTTTCCCTAAAACATTTATAGGATGTACCTGTAGTTTTTCTGATTTATGTTTTATGCTTAACTGCCCTTTCCCTTGTTCACTGTGAAAATGCAAAAAATCCATCATTGTTATTCAGCAGTTCTGATTAGTTAGATGCTACTTGAGTAAATGTTTTATGATTCTTCTTTTTCCCAATTTTCTAAAGGAAAGAAAATCTTGAATACCAATTCATGCCTTATTGTACAAAGTTTTTGCAATATCTTCATGTTTTTGTTCTCCCCAGGAAGACCTAGCAAAAGCATCGTGGGTACAATGCAAGGTGGAGACTCTGATGATGATGTGAGTCCTGACCAGTTTCCTTTAGCAGTTGTGTTCTTTTGGTCTTTGGCTGGCCTCAGTGACTAGATTAGCCAGGAACTAAGCACATCTGAGGAGCTTAGTATGAGGTGTGACTTCTCCCTCTGGCTCTTCTCTGTATTTGTGGCCTCCCAGGGAGCTAGACTGGTTTCTTTGCTTGTTGATGACTCATTTCTTTTCTTTTCAAATGAACCTGCTTGCCCTTTTTTTCCTTCTCATTTTCTGTCTACTTTCCAAAGATGGAAGGAGCACCAGCTCTGTTAGGTAAAGGCAAGATTTCTGGCTCCAAGAAGCAGGTTGGTTTTCTTTTTCACCTCATCCATTTGTGTGTGTGTGTGTGTGTGAGAGAGAGTAAGCTAGAGGGAGGAGCTTGCTCAGGGCCAGCAGAGAGCCTTCTCCCAGAGTGATGCTTCCATCACCTAGGCAAAAGCTGCCCAAAATGGGTCCCACAGTGAATGGTGAAATTACCTAAAGGTGGCTATGCTAAGGAGGAGGAGAGAAGGCTGAGCCAAGATAAAAGAAATGGTGTGGTTGGGGAGTCATCTGGCCCTTGCACCATAATCTAGAAAGGAAGGGATGCTGCTGAGGCCCCAGGGTCAAAACTAGGCTTGTCTTCAGTTCCATTCTGGGGAGGGGACATGGACAGTAGGGTCTGCTGAGATGAAGGCCTTGGAGAGGCTGGGCAGGGGGCTGCTGCAATTGAACATTACTAAGTGGATAACTGGGAAATGAACCAGAATGGGGAAATAAAGGGTCCCTGCTGGAACCCAGCTACCGGGGATCTTCCATCCATCACTCTGGGCCTGCCTTCTTTGTTGCAGTCCCTGGCAACACTGAGTCCCAGGAGGCAAAGAGTGAGTAGATTGATCCCAATCACAGATCCCCCCAACAGGTTGAATGCCATATGTGTCTAGAGTATGGCACTAGTGTGGTTACACAGAGTATAGACCTTATGTTCTTGTACAAAAGGCCTGTTTGTTTATGACCAGCAGTGTGTACTATCTCAGATATTCACAGGAGACAGAGGTCATGCAGATGTGCTGGGCAAGATGTGCAGAGAAGATAGAGCCTTAAACACATAGAAAGTGATCTTTATAAAAGCAGAGAAACCACCTCAAAAATTTTAACAAGGTAGGAGATGGATGGTTAAAGGGCTTCTATCCATCTGGTTTACTTATCCGAGACAAATAAGGGAAGTCTGGCATAGGAGCTGCCTGGAGAGCCCTGGCTCACTCACCTCTTTTCTTAGGATTTGCTTGATCATTTGTATAGCTTTCTACTTTTTGGAACAAATACATTGTTATAGCTTAAATCTCCCCTGTGTCTTTCATTGCCTTGTTTATTTCAGGGAGGCTGTTTCTGTTTTCTTGTACTACCCCCTAGGTGTGGGAGTTTTTTCCTTCATGTTTTCACTCAGTCATTGGACAGATAGTTTTTGAGTGCCTCTTATGTGCCTGGAGCTATTATGGATTGTGGGGAATACAGCGGTGAATAGAAACAAGGTCTCTGCCTTTATTAAGCTTATGGTACAGCAGTGAGTAGTAAGGCAGATCCATTAAGGCTCATAGTGGTAAGAAGAAAAAGAAAGGTTCGGGGACAGAGTGCCAGGGATGAGGAGTGCCTTTTGATTGATCAGGGAGGAACTCTCTAATAAGGTGACATTTGGGCAGAGGCCTGGATGGAAGGAGGGATATGGTGCTAGGGAGAGGCATCCTGGTCACAGGAAATGTAGTTTCTGCATTTAAGGGCTGGAGGTGATAGTGTGACTGGAATGGAGTGAATTGGGAGCAGGAGCAGCAGGAGAGGCAACAGAGGCCATGTAGAGCTTTGCAGGATCTGACAAGGTCTTGACATTTTCTGAGTACAATGTCAAGGTGCAGAATCCTTGGCCCAGGAGTGCCAAAAGCTGACTCCCATTTAAGAGAACTCAAAAGAGGAAGCATTTGCAATAGGCTAGTGTAGGGGTGATGGTGATAGTGTCATAGCCTTGGATGGGAGCAGCAGAGGTGCTGAGAAGTGGCTAAATTCTGAACTTGTTTCAAAGGTAAGAACCATCAGGTTTTGTTAATTGGACATGGGGTGTTAAAGAAAATGAAGGATGCCTTGGTTGTGACGTAATTGGCCAAAAACACAGTTTTCATTTCCTGAGCTGGGGCAGACCTGAGGAAGAGGCTTGCAAAGCAGATTGAGAGCTTGGTATCTAGATGTTCATAGTGTAAGTTGCCCTGCTAGATGTCCACATGCTGGTGCCAAGTTGAAATTCAAGTCTGGAGTTCAAAGTCAGGTCTCGATGGTCTTTAAGCGTAAGGATACATATAATTGCCTGGAGAGAGGAGGCCCAAGACCCTGAGCTGACCCCACATTGTGGAGAGTCATGGAGATGAAGAAGGTTGGGTAAGCAAGACAAACCACAGGAGTAAGATGGGGTGAGAACCCAAAGAGAAGAATGCTGTGTAAGACAGAAGAGTAGATGACAGAGAAGAAGGAGCCCATAGGTCAAACAGGAGTATGGAAAATTGCCTCACTGGATTGAACATGCTGAATGTGTCAGTCTGCAAGAACAGTTTGAGGAATTGGTGGGTGAGAGCTGACTAGAGTATACTTAAGAGGCAGTGAGAGGAGACAAGCTGGTATTTTTTTGAGTTCAAAAGTCATTTAAGAAATTTTGTTGCAAGAGGAATAAGGAAACAGGGCAGAGTAGCTAGAGAGGAAGATAGGATACAATTTGAGGGTTTTTTTTTTTTAAAGAAGGAAGTTATAGTGTATATGTATGGTGGTGAGAATGATTCAGACAGAGTGATCAACCATCCTGGTTTACCTGGGATCCAGACATGAAATTTTGAAACCTGGACGAGTTGGTCACCCTAGATCTAGATAATGGAAGAGAGGTTTTTTGTTTGATCCTTATGTCCATTTCCTGTGTAGCTTTCCATCCCCAATCTGTCAAAAGCAAAATAAGCTCTCTTCCCCTTTCTTCAAGTCCCCATCCTTGTTACCCACTGGTGGGTGTCTGAGCTTACCAGGGGCGAAGCAGTATCCAGTGAGCCTTGGTGCAGGTGTGGTGGTCCTGAGATGTCAGTGCGGAAGCAGCAGCCCCTGTGGCACCAACCTTGGGTTGCATGTTGGTATTTGAAGGTTACTGTTTAGATGATACCATGATCTCTGTATTCTAGCCAGCAATATCTAGGTGTTGGTCCCTTTTTTCATGTCCCCACAGCCTTACTGCTTCTCTGCCAAGCTCTTCCTTCATATGAGAATGTTGCTAGTTATTGAGCTATGAGTAAAAAAGTGAGATAGGGTCTTGCTGACAAGGTGTCAGGAACGAGATGGGACCCTCCATTATATTTGCTGTCTTTCCCCACAGGAAGACTCAGAGGACAGTGAAATTGACATGGAAGATGATGAAGAAGATGACGATTTGGAAGACGAGAGCATTGCTCTCTCTCCAGCTAAACCCAGTCGAAAGGTCCGGAAATCTGAGCCTCAGGAAGAGAGTGACAATGACTTCTGACCTTCTTACCAAGGGACCCGTGGAGATTATAACCCTCAGATTTGTAGATAAATGGCAATGTAGGTTAGGAAGGAAACGTATTTTGTTCACTAATCCAGTTGGACTCATTGTTTAATGAAGTGGTACCTGTTTTTCTCTTTAGCCTCCTATGTGTAACTCCGTGAAGCTTAAACAAGAACCAGAGCAAACCCCAAAGATAATTTTTTTTGCCTTATTTATCTCCTAAAACTTGGGAAATGCATGTGTTCGTAGTGATTCACATCCATAGGACAAAAACTCAAGGAGAAATAAGTTTCTGTGTAAGTTTTGATTATTGTTGTCACATATATCTTTTAAAATTAAGAGTCAGTGAGGCACATTTGGGACTCAGACTGCACAAGAACTCATTTTGGGAATCAGTGTTAGACTGTTATAATTATCTATATATCTATATTTAGAGACTGTTAATTCTAGCCTTTATTTCATTTTATAGTCTTATTTTCTCTTATGCATGCATACAGTACCAAGCTTTAAATGTATTTTACTAAATTTTTCTGAATGGAAGTTAGCTAAGTAAGATGAACATCAACTTTTCTTGAAAATCAGGCAACAGAAGATGCTCCAGACTATAAAGTCTCCATATTCTCTCAGAAAGCTAACATTCTTTCTTAGGAAAGCAAATTAAGGAAAAAGTGTTAGTACATATTTATGTTTCTAACTTGAAAAATAACCAGAATTGAACACTATAATTTCCCTGCTGTAAAGAGAGGTAACAGACAGGTGGTGTTGTGTTTTTTGGAAAGCACAGAACAGTTTTCATTCATTTTTCAATTATAAAGTCATTAGACTTCTAAAAGTAACTTTTCTTCATAATGTATTTAATAACATTTTTACATTATTAAATAACGTATAATTATGTTGTTTGCACCTATAACAAATATTTACTCAAGAGTAGTTCACAGGTTAATATGGTACATGTAAATTTAGGAGACTGTGTGACCATTATTTCTGTCATCTTTGGTTATTTTATTCTATCTTTTCCTAAATTTTATGTATGAGATTACCTCTTTTTTAAAACATTCAGCATTCAGTTAATTCATCAGTAATTTGAGATATGCCATCTTTGAAACACTAAGCTAAATGGGAAATAGACATGTCGGGAGTCATGATAACCGCTTCAGATGCCATGGCTTCTAAAGTGCAAAAGAGGGGGATCTTCTTGTCAAGATGGAGGTGTGGGTAAATACACTTTACCTCCTCATGCAACCACAGAAAAGAATTACAACTAGACCTCAAAACAAATAACACCCAGAACTGTCAGAAAATCAAACTTTATGGAGGTACAGCAAACTGAAGATTTAAAGAAGCCACATTCATCCCAATGGGTATGAGGGGCAGAGACAGGTGGAGAGGCACGGAGACACAATGGTGTGGAGAGGCGGCAGTGGTGGAATGGGTGGTCCCACATTCATGTGTGGTGGATAAAAGTCAGGAGGGATACCTTGGGAGCAAGCAATCTTAGCTAGCCTCAGACCAGACCACATAGCCCAGGGTTCTAGTACCAAGATGATAAATCCCCATAACCTCTGGCTATAAAAACCAGTGGAGGTTGTAATGGCAGAAGAGACTGCCAGATTTTCAGGAGACTCAAAGGACCCACATGGACTTAGAATGCATGCAAACCCATGCCCTCTGGATTTCAGCACCAGGAAAATAGCTGGAAAGACACCAGTCGCATATGGGCAGTAAGTGAAGTTACTGGAAATAGGGTAAGTGTTAGGCAAACCAGAGGCCAGGCAGCAGCACTGTCCCTTCTTCAAGACCTCAATCACAGAGCAATGAAGTGCTCTGTGGGTTGCCCCACCATGACGATTACTTAAGGGTATATCCCACATAATTTACAGGTGCAGTTTTTACAAAAAATCATGCTACTAAGGCAGGGAGTCAAAGTAGCTGTACCTAATACACTGAAACAAAAACAAGGAGGCTGCCAAATTAAAGAGATAAGTATGGCCCAAATAAACGAACAACAAAACTCCAGAAAAAGAATTAAATGAAATGGAGATAACCAACCTATCAGATGGTGAGTTCTGAACACTAGTGATCAGGATGCTCAAAAAAGTCATTGAGTACGGCAACAAAATAAAAAAGACCCAGGAGGAAGTGAAGGTTACACTAAGTGAAATAAAAATCTACAGGAAACCAACAGTGTGGGGGAAGAAGCTGGGATTCAAATCAATGATTTGGAAGAAAGGGGAGAAATAAACATTCAATCTGAACAGTTTTAAAAAGAAAAAAGAAGGTAATATAAGGTGCCTCTGGAACATCTCCAAATACACCAACGTTGAATCATAGGGATGCCAAAAGAGAAGAGGAAAAGCAAGAAATTGAAAATTTATTTGAAAAAATAATGAAAGAAAAATTCCATAATTTGGCAAAGGAAATAGACATACAAGTCCAGAAAGCACAGAGAGTCCCAAATAAGTTGGACCCAAAGAGAACCACACCAAGACACATCATATGTAAAATACCAAAGGTTAAAGAGAAAGAAAAAATATTTTAAAAGCAGCAAGAGAAAAGCAGAGAGTTAGCTACAAAAGAGTTCCCATATGATTGTCAGTTGAGTTCTCAAAAGAACTTTGTAGGCCAGAAGGGACTGGCAAGAAGTATTCCAAGTGATGAAAAGCAAGGACCTACAACCAAGGTGACTCTATCCAGCAAATCTATGATTCAGAATGAAAGGGAAGATAAAAATGCTTCCCAGACAAGATAGAGCTACAGGAGTTCATCATTACCAAGCCATTATTATATGAAATGTTAAAGAAATTTAAGAAAAAGAAGATCAAAACTACGAATGTGAAAATGACAACAACTATCAACTGAGCCTAAAAAAATAAACTAAGCAAACGACCAGGACTGGAATATAACCTTATATATAGAGATCATTTGGAGGGTTATCAGCTAGGATGGGGAAGTGGGAGAAAGTGCACAGATTAAGAAACATAATTGGTAGGTATAGACAGAGGGATATTAAGAATAGTATAGGCCGGCCTGCGAACCCAAAGGTCTCTGGTTCGATTCCCAGCCAGGTCACATAACCAGGTTGCAAGCCAGGTCTCCAGCCAGATCTGTAGCTGGAGGCAGGTGAAAGGCAACCATAGATTGATGTTTCTCTCCCTCCCTTCCTCTCTCTCTAAACATAAATAAAATCTTTTAAAAATTAGCACCCAGAAAGATAAAATTCCCAATGTCTGGTGTCCAATAAAAAACTATTGGTGTGAAGACACTGTGGCTCCAGAGGTAGCCCAAATAGCCTCAGAAGAGCACCCTGAGGAAGAACAACCTTGACCACTATACCAGGTAAGTCATCAAGAAGATAGAAGACAAAAATGCATGTGTTTGTTATGAACATCAAGGCAAACAAGCACCAGATCAAGGAAACTCTGAAGAAGCTCTACAACATTGATGTGGCCAAAGTCGACACATGATCAGGCATCATAGAAGGCATATATTAGACTGGCTTCAAACTATGTTGCTTTGGATATTCCAACAAATTTGAAATCATCTAAATTGAGTGCAGCTAGCTAATTCTAAACATTGAAAAATTTCACTGTAAAAAAAAGTAATTTACCAGGCATAATGAGAAAAATCAGCAAATGGGCCCAGAAATAATAGATTATAGAATTAGTAGAAGGGACATTTCTAACATAACTATATACTGTAAATTCAGTTGGTAGAGGAAAGCATGAGCATAGTAAGGAAGAGGTATTGAAGATATAAAGGAAGCCTCAAACAAAAATTCTACAGAGTTAAAAAATGAGATAAAAACCATACAAACAGATTAGGTAGGTCAGACACTGCAGATGAAAATATTACTGATCCTGAATATAGAAACAGAAGCTGTCTAAAATGAAAAACAACAGACTTCCAGTCAATATGGCAGCATAGGTAAACACAGCTTGGCTCCTCACACACAACATCAAAGTTACAACTAAAGTAAAAGAACAACCATCACTCAGAACCATCAGAAATCACGTTGTATGAAAGTCTGACAACTATGAAATTAAAGAAACCATATCCATCAGACTAGAATGGCTGGTCTTAGCTCATGCTTCACAATTTCCTAAATCCTATGAAGCAACAGCTGGTCTCAGTAACCCCTAGACCCTGTATCTCTTGCTAAGTGGCCCTAGGCCCAGCACTAGCAGCAGCCAGCCTAGATACACAGCTTGGCTTCTCCTGGGAATCTTCAAGCCCTGCACAATCAGCAGCCATTTTAGTTTGCTTTATAGCTCACGCAGGGTGGCCCCATGTAGAACAAATGTAGGGGCTGACCTTGACCTGCACCACCTGGGAAACCCCAGGGCATGTTCACCCAGTAGATAACCAGACCATGTCAGAGCACTATCACCCTGCCTCTACACAGCTGATCATCAACATAGCACTGGAGGTTGGTGGCCAGTGGTCACAGCCAGTCCTTGCAGCTAACTGCAAGGGTAAATCCCTGCCATTGGCCTGCCAACAACAATCAAGACTCACATGAAGGGTGCACCATGAGCACCAAGCTTGGGTGGTAAGGGAAGCTGTGCCACTGGACCCTATAGGACACTACCTCAGGCCATGCTACCCAGACAGAACCATAGCAGCATTCCCTAATACATAGAAATGAGGACACAAAGAAACATGCCCAAATAAAAGAACAGATCTAAACCCCAGAAAAAGAAGTAAACAAAATGGAGATAAGCAGTCTATCAGATATAGAGCTCAAAGCACTGGTTATAAGGATGCTAAAGGAATTTAGTGAGGACCTCAACATCATTTTTAAAAATCCAGTCAGAAATAAATGGCACACTAATTAAAAAAAGTATTTACAAGGAAACAACAGTAAGGTGGATGAAGCTAAGAAATCAATTATTTAGAACATAAAGCAAAAAGCAACCAATTAGAACAAGAAGAACATTTTTAAAAAATGAAGATAGTGTAAGAAGCCTCTGGGACAACTTCAAGAGATCCAACATTCACATCATAGGAGTGCTGGGAGGAGAAGAGAAAGAGGAAGAAATTGGAAATCTATTTGAAAAATTATGAAAGAAAATTTCCCTAATTTGGTGAAGGAAATATATATGCAGGTCCAAGAAACACAGTGTGTTCCAAACAAAATGAACACAGAGGCCCCCTCCAAGACACATCCTAGCTTTTAGCATAATCAAGACACATGCTAAAGGTTAAAGATAAAGAGAGAAACTTAAAAGCTACAAAAGAAAAGTTAGTTACCAACAGGGGATTTTTCCATAAGACTATTAGCTGATTTCTCAAAAGGAACTTTGAAGGCTAGAAGAGATTGGCAAGAAATATTTGAAGTCATGAAAAGCAGGACCTACAACCAAGATTGCTCTATCCAGCAAAACTATCATTTAGAATTAAAGGGCAGATAAAGAGGTTCCCAGACCAAAAACAAACAAGTTCATCATCACTAAACCTTTAATTATATGAAATATTAAAGAGACCTATTTAAGAAAAAAAGATAAAAACTATGAATAATAAAATGGCAAAAAAAATTCCTGTCAACAATTGAATCTACAAAACAAACTAGACAAGAAGAACAGAAATAGCATCATTGGTACAGAGAACATTTTGATGGTTGCCAGATGGGAGGGGCAGTGGGGGAGAAAGGGTGAGGAGGTGAGGGGATTAAGAAGTACAATTAGCCTTAACTGATGTGGCTCAGTGGATTGGCACCAGCCTGCGAACCCAAAGATCGCTGGTTCAATTCCCAGTCAGGGCACATAGCCAGGTCTCTAGCCAGGTCTGTAGCTGGAGGCAGGTGAAAGGCAACCGTACATTGATATTTCTCTCCCTTTCTTCCTCCCTTCCTGCCCTTCTTTCTAAAAAATAATTTTTTTTTTAAAGTACAAATAGAGATCCAAGATGGAGGTGTAGATAGACATGCTGCATCCCCTCCCACAACCAAAAACAGTACATCTACCTGAAAACTAGAGACATCCAGAAATTCCTGAATGTCAAATTGCATGAAAGTCCAACAAGAAAAGATAGAAAAAAGAAATACTCATCCAGACAGGTAGGAGGGGTAAAGCCAGGACGCAGAGGAAGTGGTTAGGTGAGTGAATTGCCAGCGTAGTTCGTGGTGCAGCTGCACAAGTTGGGGATGTGGTAGGGGGTCAGTCAGGGGAAGAGAGAAATCGCTATAGGGGCACCTATTGAATGCTCCCAGCAGCAGACTAGATCGCTGGGCTTACCTTTCCAGCACTGCATCTGGGAAGAAAAAGAAAGCCACATTGCTTTTTCTGATTGAAAACCAATGAGGGTTGGGGCAAAGGGACTATCTGGAAAAATCCATTTGTTTAGAGGCATCCATAATCCCAAAATGTCCATAGACCCACCCACCCTGGGAACCAGGGAACTGGAGAGGCACTAGCCCCATATGGGAAGCAGGAGAAGTGCCTGGAAAAGGGGCAAGTGCTGAGCAAGCAGCATAGTTCCCCCTTAGACCCCTCCTCCACATACAGCGCCACTACCTGGTAAAACAGGTTGCCTGCACTGCCAAATACCTAAGGCTCCACCCCTTGTAACATAACAAGTGTGACAGCTCTGCCCAAGAAACAAAAGCACACAGGAGCCTGTCAAGATGGGAAAACTGGTAAGTATGGCTCAAAAGGCACAAATCAAGGCGTCAGTGGCCAAACTAAGCAACAAAGAAATAGCCAGCCTGACAGACACAGTTTAAAACACAGGTAATAAAGATGTGCAGAGACTTGACAGATATGCTTGAGTACGGTAAACACATAAGGGAAAAAGTGAAGGCTAGGCCAAGCAAAACAAAGGAATATACACACAAAACCAATGGTGAAAGGAAGGAAAATGGGGTTCAAATCAACAATTTGGAATATAAGGAAGAAATAGTCAACCAGCACAAAAAGTGGAAATAAGAATTGAAAAACAAAAAAGAGAGATTTAAGAACCTTTGGGATGACTTTAAATGAGCCAACATCCAAATCATAGGAATGCCAGAAGAAGAAGAGGAAGGGCAAGAAATTGAAAACTTGTGTGAAGAAAATAATAAAGGAAAACTTCCCAAATTTGGTGAAGGAAATTACATACAAGTCCAGGAAGCACAGAGAGTCCCAAACAAGCTAGATCCAAATTAAACCATACCAAGACACATCATAATTAAAATGCCAAAGATTAAAGATAAAGAGAATCCTAAAAGCATCAAGAGAAGAGAATTACCTACAAGGGGTGCTTATAAGACTCTCAGCTGATTTCTCAAAAGAAACTTTGCAGGCAAGAAAGGCCTGGCAAGAAATAATTCAGAGTGATGAAAAGCAAGGACCTACAACGAAGATTGCTTGCTCTATCCAGCAAGACTTTCATTGAAAATGGAAGGGCAGTTTATCTCAAGTGCTTTCTTTATCTAAAGTGCTTCCCAGACAAGGTAAAGCTAAAGGAGTTCATCATCACCAAGCCCTTATTATATGAAATGTTAAAGGAAATTATTCATAGTTTTCATCAAGTTTCAAAACTTTTCACTTTTCAGGTTCAATGAAAAATAAAAAGGAAAACAAAAACAAACTAAACAAATAACCAGAATAGGACCAGAAACATAGGTATGGGCAGCCTTGGGAGGGTTATCAACTGGTAGGGGGAAGGGAGCAAAGTGGGGAAATGGTACAGGGATTAGGAAACATAGTTGGTAGGTACAAGATAGTCAGGGAAAAGATAATGATAGAAGAAAGTGTGAAATCAGAGAACTTATAGGTACAACCCATGGATGTGAACCAAGGGGTGGGTGGGACTGCAGGAGGGAATGGGGGGATTGGGTGGATGGGGAGCAAAAGGAAAAGAATTTGGGACAACCTTAGTAACATAATAAAATACACACACACAAAAAAAAAGGAAGTACAAATAGTTACAGAATAGCCATGGGGATGTAAAGTATAGTATGGGAAATGAAGTAGCCAAAGAACTTATATACATGACTCATGGACATGAATAATGTGGTAGGGGTTGCCTGAGGGAGTTGGGGGGGAAGGTGTTGCAGGGTGTAGGGGAATAAAGGGAGAAAATTTGGGATAACTATAATACTATAATCAATAAAATATACTTTTAAATAAGAAAAAGAAAAATCCCACTGCTAATTTATCAGTTTATTGCCTCAGTTACAAATTCACCTTTCGGCCTGCTCTGTTTTAAAGGTGCTATTTTTGTAATGTCTCATCTTTGTCAGCTAGCAAGTTGTTCATTAGGCCTTGACATTAGAGGTGCTTACAGGTCCTTGGAGAAACTAGGGATTTTCCTTCTAATTCTAGTGTGGCTTCCTCTCCAAGTCCCTGAAGAGCACACTTTACTCCACTGTTTCAGCCCCTTGAGGTTTCTCCAGTGCAAGGTTCCTGCATGGCACGGCTTTCTTCAACATTTAGCTACTGCAACTCTTTGTTGGGTGCTCAATTCAGCCACAAACAATGCAAACCAGAAAATAATATATAGCAACATTTTGAAAGTACTGAAAGAAAAACTGTCAATACCCAGCAAAAATATCTTAAAAACAGCAATCCAATAAATACTACACATGTCCATGTTCAAATGTCCCCTGTTTCCAAATAATATTCTTTATAGCTGATTTTTAAAAATTTCTGTCTAGCATCCAATCAAAAATCTTGAATTAAGTTGTCTCTTTAATCTCCTTCAATTTAAAACAGTCCCCAGCCTTTTTTAATTTTTAAGACATTGAAATTTTTGAAGAAGTCAGGCTAGGTTTTGTTTTGTTTTGTTTTCAGAACAAAATCATTTCTGATTTTGTCAGATTGTTTCTTCATGATTAGATTCAAGTAAATCTTTTTGGCCTTCTGAGTGTATTACATCAGGGCTTCTAATGTCCATTTGTCCTATTATTGGTGGCATTAAGTTTAATCACGTTAAAGCATCATTTGTCAGATTTCTGTAAATTGCCTTTTAAATGCCCACTTGTGGGGTGGGGTAACATTTTGAGACCATGGATAACTTCTTCCTCAATTGGCTTTCATCTATGATTTTAGTATCCATTGTTGATTCTTGATTTTTAAAATATTCATTAAAAAAATCATTTGGAATAACAGTGCTTCCTGTTCAAATTTTAAAATGATTACTTCATAATCTTTATAAGCATTTTCCTGTGTTTTCTTTTCTGTTGTTTGTTTTTTGTTGATGAGAGCTGTAGTGTCCATTTGGGGTCTTTTTTCCTTTCAACATAGACATCTGAGAGATCTTATGCCATGTGGCAGCTTGCCTTGCCTTCAGAGTGAACCTGGAACCAGAGTAGCAGTTTGGAATCCAATATAGAATAACATTATTAAGGCACCAACATTTAACATGGTATTGGTAACCAGTGTGCCAGAGTCCATGCCCGTGAGAGATTTTGCAATGGATAAAGAATGGCAAAAACTTGGGAAGTTTGTTTTTTGTCTCTGTCTCCAGAATTCTATAATTAAAGCCTTATTTCTCTTCAAAAGAAAATTTCCCATATTTTCCCAGATTTCTCTAAGGATCATGCTCCTAAAAGTTTCTTCTTAAGAAAAAAGGTCCTTTCTGTCAGCAATGCCAATAGGCTGGAATATGAGAACTCATTTTAGAGGGATATGATTTTAACCAGGTAGGTGGGAAAAGGCAGTAATAATTAAAAAGTTGGGGGCACGTGAAGACCTCAAGGTATGAATAAATTCAGACAGCTTCCTACTTGCTGTGCTTTAAGGCATAAGTCCTGGGTCCCTTGGTGGAAGACCCTTTCCTCTGTGTGCCATACTAGAGTGTCCATCTTACTCCTGCCTGCACTGACCCTGGCCCAGTAGAGATAGGTGCTTATGACCTCCTTTGGCAGCATCTTTCCTGTCCCTTTGCAGGATACCAGCTTGTGTGCAGGCCAGTGTCATTCCTGAATCCCAGGAAATTACTCTGGAAAATGGTCGTTTTGTTTGAAAGCTTCCAGCTGTGCCTCTGGCCATCCTCCTGGCTGATCCACCAGGAACTTGCTTTGCTCACATTTCAACAGCGCACAAGGGAGCATTTGTCTTGATAGTCTGTGAGATCATCCTGGCACCAGATTCCCCAATACAATTTCCCTGAAGACTAGAAGAGAAGGATTAGGACATTAAAAAATTGACTAAAGGGCTAGTAATGAGCAGGTAGTCACTACATAAAATGCAGAACTCTGGGTGCAATCTTTGTGTTTCTAGGATCCCTCTTGTGGACAAGTCTTGAATGGCTTTCTCTTATACAGAGATTTTCCCCAGAGTTGCTGAGGAGCCTGGGAGTCAGCTGGCTTTGAGGATTAGGCAGGGCCTCCCTGTAGTTCTAAGGGGAGCAAGAATGGCAGGAAAGGACAGAGACTGACAAGCCCCACTCACTTGATGTGCTGGATCCTGTGGTTTCCAGACAGTGCAGTGGCGATGCATATCAGCCCATCCATCCCCAAGGAATTCTCTTGAAGACTAGGCAGAAAAAAGATGGAGGAGACACCACAGTGAATCACTCAGGACAGAAGAACACACTCCAGGAAACAGCCCTGCATTATGTTGGTGTGGGTGTGTGGGGAGTGCATTCTGGAGCTAAAATACCCACAGGTGCCATCATCAAGGCGCCAACATCAAGGTGGCATTTAACCCTGAGACTAGAGTCTAGAGGGAGCCAGTTGTCCTACCCAAGTGCCTTGGAGGATTTAAGACCACAGCTGCAGATGTTAAGTGATTTACCACTGACTTAAGCAAGGCAGAACAAACTCATCCACAGTATAGACTATAGTAACCAGAACAGCCTGAACTATTTCTGTTCAGAAGGAAGCAGCTACAAAGGAAATCAAGAGCATCTTATCCCATGGGGAATGTTCCAGCAGAGAAGTGATCTCCTTTGGGATGCAGATAAGGCTCTACAACCACTCACTTGAGTTTTCGGAGGCTTGAGTTGACCTTCAGAGCATTTGCCAGGGCTTTGGCTCCAGCCGCCCCAATGGCATTTCCTCGCAAACTGTAAGAAAAGGCAAGAGATGTGAGGCACAGTGACAGCTGAGATGAAAATGATACCTTTTCAGATGAGTGTGGGCTACTGTTTAGAGGCAGCATGGACTCAGCAACCATGGGGGATCAGGTTGCTGCTTCCTTACTCCCAGGCACAGAGTGGAGTTCCCCTCTGGGGAGAAGCAGGACACATGGGAGCGGGTGAGCCAGCCCAACCTGGGTAGCTGAGTAGCTGTAGTCTTCATTGTCCTATTTTACTCCAAAGAAAGAGCTGGGCTGAGAAAGGAGAGGCAACAGTCCATCTGGCAGTCCCTGTGTGCTCGGATCACAGAACTGGAGGAGCCGGATGGCTGGGACACGCCTGAAAGCCCTAAGAGCTTGAGGCTCCGAACTTCTGGATCTCAAAGACCAAGATCAGTGGTCACAGATCACCCAAGGACCCCTTAAACAGGGCTTTGGGGGCATGTTCACCCTGGGCAAGACCCAGAAGAGCAGGTAATGAAGCAAAGAAGGGCCAAAAACAGTGATTCCCAGGGAAAGGGGATGAAGTAGGAATGGGAATGCTGGGGCCCGCTTTACCTAAGTGAGAATATTTAAATAATTCCTAAGTTGCATGTAAATGGACATTTTTTCCCTCCATATTTATTCATCTTGAATCACCAGCTTGTTTTGTTGGGCTGGAGACTGGAACACTTACTCAAGAATCTCCAAGGTTCTGTTCACAGTTAGGGCCTCCCCGAGTGCCTGGGCCCCTGGAGCACCAATGGATGCCACCTGGAGACTGGAAGAGGAAACACTGTCAACATGCCCAGGCCAGACATGCCAGGCCCCTCCAGAGCTCATACCTGCCCTGGACCCAGCTTCCACTCATAGTCGCCCTTCATTTTCATTACCCCTGACAGGGCTGAAATTGGTGAAAAAGCACTGAAAATTTTTGGCCCAAGATCTGTCCAAAGGATGCTGTATGTTCTACCTATACTGCCTGCTGCCTAGAACGTATCTAGATACTACAGATATGGGAAGTAGAGGTAATCTCTGGAGAGTTGGGAGAATACTTCTTATATCCCTATATCTTACTTGTTAGAATTGCAAGAGCAAGGATGATCTGGACACCATCCCTTTTCCTGCCTGGTTGTTAATGTTAGGAAAATCAAACCCACTTTTTTTGACTTGGAAACAATAATGGATTTTCTGTATGGAAGCATGGTGAAGGACTAGCTTCCCATGTAGCTGCGTACATCATGACTTACTAGAGAGCAGTGAGGGCGGTGTTCGCCTTCAGTGCGCTGGCCACCGCGCACGCACCTTCATCCCCAATGGCGTTCTCCTGTAAACTGAACACGCAGAGTGACCCCTGGGCCCAGGGCCAGCTCTTTAGCATGACACATTGTGCTTGGACCTTCAATTCAGACCACACACACCATTGATTATACACACAGAATCACCCTGTGTGGCCGCTATAGCCCCATGGCCTCCTAGTTAACACGCAGAGGGGTCTGGGACCTGCAACAGCCTGGCCCATCAGAGGCAAACAAGAAAAAGGGACACATGGAAGTACCGTCAACAAGGTCTTGAGACAAAAAATGAGTGCATTTTTCAAAGCCAACTAGAAAGCTAAAAGCTCTATCCCTGGACTATTTTTACTAGTTGGCATTAATAATTTAACAGACATTTGAATGTGTATTGTGTACTAGCAAGGCCAATTCTGCTTTCTTGGAACTCAGGTGAGGAGATATGATCAAATGAGCAGTCACTATAGGTCAAGTGCAGGCTTCAGTGTGGTCTCAGAAATTGCCCAGAAAATAGATCTAAACCAAAACCAGAAGGATAAGAGATGGGGGAGAGGGCCTGGCACATCTAAAGAACTCAGAGAACTTGAGCCAAGCCTCTGGAGTGTGACACAAGGCTGAAGAGGCATAAAGGAAGCAGATGTTCAGGGCCCTAGAAGCCACGCTAAAGGTCGGACTCCACTCAGCAGGCACTGGACAACCATTGAAACATTTCACTAGGACAGGGACAGATCTGCGTTTTGGAGAGACCTTCACCACCAGAGGAGGGACTGGGTGCGGAGGCCGCTGCAGTGATGCAGGTGAGTGATGCTGGTGACCTGGACAGTGGCCATGGGGGTGGGACATTGGGAGGAAAATCAACAGGACTAGGAAATGAAAAGAGCAAAGATGATGTTTCTACTTTTCACAGTTAGTTTGCTGGTTCTAGTCATATAATGGGGAACCAAGAAGTAGGCTTGTGGGGTAGATCATTTGAGCAATTTGAAGTACTGGTGAGGCACCCAAGAGAAGATGTGGGCTGGGTAGTGGACACCTGGGGCAGGAGAGAGGTCTGGGATATAGATGTGGGGCCATCCGGGCTTTAAAGCCTCTGGGAGGAGGAGAACTTCTAGAAGAGGTGTCATTCAAGGAAGGATGGCCTGGGACAAAACCCTGAGGAACACCAATATTTCAGAATGAAACAGAATTATCCAGAGATGGGCCATCCTGGAAGCTGGGAGAGAAGTAGCAGATGAGACTCAAAAGGTTAAACCAGTTACCATTTGAATCAGCAATTCCATTCCTGTGTGCACAGGAGAACTGAAAGCATACATCCACGCACTTACACATGGATGTTCATAGCAGCATTATTCATAATAACCAGAAAGTGGACAAAAACTGATGAAAGGATAAACCAAATGTGGTCTTATCCATACAGTGGATATATTTTTCAGTTATAAAAAGGAATGAAGTACTGACACACTATAATGTGGATGAACCTTGAAAACATATTAAATAAAAGTTGCCAGTCACAAAAGACCACATATTACCTAATTTCATTTATATGAAATGTCAAGGATAGGTAAATCCATTGAGACAGTAAATTTGTGGTTGCCTGGGACAGTGGAGAATGGGGAGTGCCTGCTGATAGATATGGATTTTCTTTGAGGGTGACAGAAATGTTCTAAATTTGATTGTAGTGATGGTTGCATAACTGTGAATATACTAGAAACCAGTAAATTATATACCTTTAACAGGTAGATTATTTCTCAATAAAGCTGTTATTTTTTTTTTTAAGCAGATGAGGTTGGAAACACACATGGTAGCCTTAGGGCAGAGGAGGCTGTGCACCGAAGGCATGAGCTCTGCGCCTGGTGGGCACTGAGGTTTGATTCCCCTGTTCCCATGGCCTCCATGGAGGCCCTACTTACTCAAGGCTGATCAGGCTCCTGTTGAACTGTAGTGCTTGTCCCAGGGCCTTGGCAGCGCCAGCCTGGATGAAGTTCCACTGCAGGCTGGGCAGACACGGACCACATGACCACATGGCCCAGGGCAGCCCAGGAGGTCATGGGCTCCAGAAAGAGGGGTCTTCTCCCAGGAGAGTCTGACACCAGACGATAGGGTCCTTGCAGGGCGGGTTCTACAGGGACCACTGATGGGCAGAACTCCTGCAACCCTCCTTAGATTTAGGCCCAAGGAGTCAGCGTTTGCCTCTCTGATTAGGGGTGAGCACAGGGAAGGGCTCATAAAAAGACTCCAGATGGCCCCTGCATAAAGCATGTGACACAGAGGCACAGCCATGGGTGCCCACCTCCCACCATTGGCCTCCCCATGGATCGACCTCGGGAAGCAGAGCAGGGTGCAGGCCTCTGACAGTGACCACCTGCAGCCTGCTGGATGCCCCAGAGACCGTGTGGAGGATGCCCAGAGCTGGACTTGGTCTCCTGCGTCAGCTGGTCTGAGAGTAGCCCTGTAGCTCTGTGCAGGGGATGGGGTGGGTGGGGCCACCGAGGACTCACTGAAGGGACATGAGGGTGTGGTTTTCTCTCACTGCCACTGCAATGGCCTGGGCGCCCACGTCGTGGAGGAGGTTGGCTGTCAGGCTGGGAGGAGGGGAATGGGGGCAAGTGAGCCAAAGCCAGCCACAATGTCCCTTGTCCTTGCTCTCGAGGAAATCCAGACCACTCTCCTCCAACCCAAGGACTGCATCAACTCCACTAGGATAGCCGCCCTCTCGCTTATGGAGCCCTTGCATGTGCTGGGCACATGCCCTGGACTGTTGTAACAAATCCTGACAACCCCATGGGGAGTGGGCCCAGCTCAGTTCAGGTAAGTTCCATGACAGATCATCCACCAGAGACAGCAGAGGTACCCAGGGACTCACTCCTGACCCTGGCACTGTGCTGCCTGCCCCTCACAACCTTGCCTCTTCCACGTGCTTGTCCATTGCCATGGAACAAGGGTGGGGCAGGCAGAGGGTTGCCACTAACTTCATCCTCATTTGTTATATGACGTGAGATTGGGAGATTTGTGTCAGAGTTGCCATCAGGGGCCAAGTCTCCTAGCTACCTACACTCAGCCAGATCCTTCTTCAGCCTTTCACAGTGGTGACAGGGACCTGACCCATCAGTCCCTGTGCTCTGTGCGGGCAAGGCCCTGGCATAAGGGAGCCTTAGGAAGCACAACCTGCCCCCCAACTCACGTACTCCAGGTTCTTCAAGGTGCTGTTGGCACAGAGAGCTCGAGCCAGATCCTGGGCTCCCTCTGAGCTAATGGAGTTTTCTCGAAGGCTGAGGAAAGAGAAGACCCTGAGCTGCTGACCAGGCTGATGAAGCCTCTGGGGTAGACAAGCCCAGGCATTCAAGCTTTTAGATCCAGAGAAACCTCAGGTGGAGTCTGGCCTTCCGGAGTGGTCTGGGTATGGTGCGTGCCTCCTGCACGCCCAGGCTCTGGTGGCTAGGCAGCCAAGGGAACCCCCTTTTAGAACTGTCATCAGTAGAAAGAGGATAAAACAATGGGACCCCAGAGCTGTGAGGGGCAGGCCTGCATGCTTGGGTGCCTAAAGGACTTGTGTATGGGCAGGAAGCAGCAGAGCCAGCCAGTGGAGGGCTGCCCCCCCAAAGGCAGGGAGAGTGCAGGACGTCAGCTCCAGAACCAGGCTGCCTAATCGTAGGTCTTCACCACAACCAGTCCACAGGGGTAGGTGTGGGCTTCCAAGTGCCAGCCTTTCCTTCCAAGTCCTAAAGTCCCTTTAGACCCCTAGGCAATGAGACACCTGGTTGGAGAGGGAGGCTGGGACTTACTTGAGGCTGAGGAGGCTTTGGTTGGTGCAGAGGGCCCACATCAGTGCTGCTACTCCTGCGTCGCTGATGGAGTTGCTCTGCAGGCTGCAGACAGAGAGAGGAAACATTTGGTGTGGCGTCTCAGGGACCCAGGGGAGCCCTCAGTCCAGGTGAAGCACTGAGTTCAACAGGGAGTTGAGGGATCCCAGGGGTGGGTGCCACCCACAGTGCTCTTTTATCATTCCCTTTTCCTCTCCCATCTCCCACATTCCAGCCCTGCTAGGACAGGGCAGTTGGGTCTAGCACAACCAGCCCCAGAATTTAATCTGTGCCTTGGTTTGAGTGGCTCCAAACAGCCCCTGAGAAGGGACATGTGCTGTGGCTGCAGCCCACGGAGACAGTCCCCAGTGGCAGTGGGGGAAGCGGTGCAGTGCCAAGCTCCCCAACCCCACACCAAGGCCACTGCTGCCTGACCCCCTTTGAAGCTACCTGTACCAGCTTCTAAAAGGCTCTCAATGGTTGTTGTCATTCTGAAAACTACAGAATCAACACCAACTCTTATTGTCCAGGGAAATGGGGCTGGTGTGATAGGATGAAACAGGTGGGTTAGATCACGCTAGGCCCAGAGTTGATGGTTTGCTGGGTTCTGGCAAGGACGTGGCTCTACTGGACAGGCCTCTCCAGAACCCACCCACCTACTGGATGGGGAAACCTGAGAGGGGCAGTGGGGAGTCACCCTCTACCCACAGCCACCCCTGAAGGGTGGTCAGGCAGACTCACTCCAGGCTCTCCAGGCCCTGGTTTATCTTCAGGGCCTCCGCCAGGGCCTTGGCACCTTTGTCTCCAATGCTGTTACTGGAGAACCTGTAAGAGATGAAATACTGGTAAGCCAGCCTTCTGGAGCAACTGGACAGGGTAGAGCCTAGAAATCAGGGTTTAGGGGAGAGCTGTCTCTCTTGTACAGTTTCTCCTGCTTGAGGCTGGTAGCAAAGTCCTTCTTGGCTTCCTGGCAGGTGGTAGGGACCAGAGAGCAGGACCAACACTTTAGTGAGAGTTATTTGTGATCCTTTATGTACAGGTGGCTAGGAAATGCCTTTTTCTTTTGCTAATCAAGAAAGGAGTAAATGTGAGCCTGGGACAGTTGTGGCTCAATCAGTCCTGGGAATCTGGGTCTCCATTCTCTTGATCCAGTGCTTTGGAGTCTAAAGTCAGCTATCCTGCTCCAACACATTCATTCATCCAACCACTCACACACTCATCCCTCTATCCACCCATCTATCCACTCATCCACCAGTCTATGCATCCATCCACTCATCCATCCATCCATCCCCATGCTCACAAGTATTTATGATGGACCTGGCATTGTGTTAGTCACTGAGGATACCAATTTGGCCCTTCGGCATTTCTCACATGAGCTCCTTCAGACTCCTGTTCTGCTTCATGGCATCTGCCATCTGCTGGGCTCCCATGGCCCCAATGGTGTTCTTCTGCAGGCTGGGAGAGAGGAGAGGAGTCCTTCAGCAAAGCTGCTCACAGACATTCCCAAGCTAGGGATACTCTGATTCAAGGTGAAAGGTCAGAGAGACTACTGAGTACTGAATGTTATTTCCCTATATCACAGCATAGGGCAGGGGCGGGTCTCCTGGAAGGTCTGCCAATTGTTGCTAAAGTGATGCTAAGAGACTGACATTATTATAGAGAGTAAGAGGCAAGGGTGGCTGGGCCCTTGTCAAAAACTGGAAAGGATGGGGGGAGGAGGGAGGCAGAGGCAAGAAAGGGGAGCAGCTTAGACAAGAACCTAGTATAAAGGAACCATGGACATGGACAACAGGTGGGATTGACTTTGAGGGGAATGGGTGGGTGGGGAGGGGGACAGAGGGGAGCAAAAAGGGGATGAATGTAATACAACAACAATAAAAAAAAAAAAAAGATGTTATTACAAAAAAAAAAAAAAAACTGGAAAGGAGCGACCAGTAGACAGATATACTGTCCAGCAACCTCCTGAATGGGGACTTCCATGTACTAGTATCACTGGCCCCTTACCTGATCAACCCTCTCTACACTCAATAGTCTACCTCCACGTAGACCAACCTGCAGCATGTCTCCCAACCCTACAGTCTTCCCTAGAGCTGACCCTCCTCCACTTAGGTTCCTCCTCCCCAAAAGCTACTTCCTCTTATACTAAATCTGGAGGAGGAGATGTTACAGGAGAACCCCCATGCTTATCCCAGAAGGACAGGCAGGGCAGGACCTCTTCCATGTGAAGCTAAATACAATCTAAGCCAAAAGGAAACTTTCCCTGGTTCCAAAAGAGAAAGAGTTATCCTTTCTTAGTGTATATCCTTGTTGCAACTATAACTGCTTTCCCTGTTCTTTTGAGATGTATGTAAATATTTGTGAAAGCTAAATAAAAACCCCTTGCCAAGGTTTACAGATTTGAAGTGTCTTTTGTAAGGGCCTTAGAGCCATCTCTAATGTACACACCAAAAGACACACCAATGAACACACCAAAGAAGACAGTACAGACCCTAAGTTGTAAGTATCTTCTTGTCAGGAAGATAGAGGTTTTAACTTCCCTTTGGCTAAAGACCATTAACAAATAAGATGGCTACCCCAAGTACCAGGCTCATTAAGGATAAACTATGTGTGACAAACAGTGCTATCCAGTCCTTTTACTTGAGGACAAGTTTTTATTTGTCTTGGAAACATGTATGCAATAATGCTTGCTATAAAAAAGAGTGTGATTTCCTTCTGTCTGCAATATTACCAGTGGATTGCCTATGATGTGTGTCTATTCTAGCTGAATGCTTATGCAAATAATAAAGCTGCTTTGTTCTTTCTCACATTTGTGGAGAGGATCTTCTGGATTGGCAGGAGGCTTTATTCTGAATTTTTCACCTATCACCTGTCCTCTGGATAAGCAATGGACATCAAGTTTCCTAGGGCCCATCCAGACAGGTCACAAAGCCTCAGACGTTGCACCATCCAATCCCTCCTTGCAGAAAACAGGAAGAGAGGCTGCTGGAGGAGGAGATGAGCGCATACAGAGGAGGCTCTCTGGTGGCCAGCAGTCCACTCACTGTATCACGGAGAGGGTCCGGTTGGCTGCCAGGGCCTCAGCCATGCTCCTGGCACCATCATCCTTGATCCTGTTGTTCTGGAGGCTGTGGAGGCAAAGAAGAGGCACAACCCTGATGGAGCACACGAGCGCACCCAGTAGTGGCCTGAACCCCCAAGAAGGGGCAGCAGCTAATCTCAGTGAGAAGGGGCTTTGGCCACTATCTGCCCTCAGTGCCCACCACACAGCAACTGGGGAACAATTAGCCCTTCCCTCTGCTGCTCTGGCCTTAGGTCCCCCTCTGGGTCTCTAAGCACTTGCCTGCTGACTGAGGACAAAGTGCTCATGATATCTGGATAACAGTAGCTAGGTCACCCATAATCCTAAATACAGCTAAGTCACAGCACCCAAGTATTGGCAAAGATATAGAGAAATTGGAATCTTTATACACTACTGGTGGGAATGTAAAATGGTGTGGCCACTGTAGAAAACAGACTTGTGGTTCGTCAAAAGTTTAAATACAGAGTTACCATGTGACCAGCATATTCCACTCCCTGATATTTACCCAAAATAATTAGAAATGGTACTCAAATACTGCACACCCATGTGTACAGCAACATTATTTACATTGCCAAAAGGTGAAAACAACCCAAATGTCCATTAACTGATGAATGGAATACTATTCAGCCATAAAATAGAATGAACTACTGATGCTAAAACGTGGATGAACCTTGAAAACCTGTTAAGAGAAGACACCAAAGGTCTTATGGTATGCTTCCATTTATATGAAATATTCAAAATAGGCAAATCCATTGAGCAGGAAGCAGATTGGTGTTTGCTAAAGGAAGGGGAGAATGGGAAGGGACTGCTGATGGGTACCGGGTGTCCTTTTGGGGTGTGAAAATATTTAGGAACTAGATAGAAGTGATGGTTGCACAATTGTGTGTTGTGTGCCATTGAACTGCACACTTCAAAATGGTGAATTTTGTGTGAATTCAATATAAATAAATGAAAGCAAAGCAAAACAAAACAGAATGGTGGAACTAAGGATGGATACAACCACTGGTGGGAGCACACCAAATCACACCAAACCATAAGAATCTTCTGGAGGATAGTTTTTTTCAGTGTCTTGGAAAAACACCTAGGGGGAACATTCTGACACCATGGTCTTGGGGATTTCCTCATGGATTATTTTGCCCCTCCACCTCTCCATGTCTCTACCCGCTTCCTCTCTCCTCGACCCACCCGCTCAGGCCATAAACACAGGTACAATAACCTGGGAGGAGCTGGAACCTGGAAACTTGATTAGGATACAAGATCCTGTGATATCCACAGAGTGGGAACTGGTATCTCATGGCCACATTTTGGATCACCTCCTACTCCATGGGTGGCACCTGAGGAGATTTTCTGGTCCCTTTCCAGGGGAAAGCAGGTGACAGTACCTCAGAAAGACCAGAGTGCGGTTAATCTTCAGAGCATCTGCTAATGCCTTGGCCCCTTGAGGTCCAATGGTGTTACTACGGAGGCTGCAGGAAGGAAGAGAAAACCATTCTCTTTCATCTAGTTCCCAGGGAAGAATGGAGGGATAGAAGTTACAGTGACCTTTAAATCTATGCTTCTTGAAAGGAATATGTCAGAGTTTAGGATTTCATGTTTGGTGGTAATGGGACAGAGATTTTTAAAAATTAATTGTTGAATTACAGTTGTCCCGTTTTTCACCCATTGCTCTCCCCTGCCCCACCCCATCCCTTCTCCCACAGTCAATCCCTCCCCACCTTGTGGTCCATGTTGATGGGTCATTTATATTAGTTTTTTTTACTAAATTCTTCTCCTTCTCCCCCCTGCCTTTTTTTAAAAAGATTTTATTTTATTATTTTTTTTTAGAAAGAGGGGAAGAGAGAGAGGCAGAGAGGGAGAGAGACATCAATATATGGTTGCTTTTCACCTGCCTCCAGCCACAGACCTGGCTGGAGACCTGGCTTGCAACCTGCTTATGTTGCCCTGGCTGGGAATTGAACCAGTACCTTTGGGTTCGCAGGCCAGCACCTTATCCACTGTGCCACCAGCCAGGGCTCTTTCCCCCTTTCTCCTCCTCCTTCCTCCCTTCTGGTCACTGTCAGTCTGTTCCTTGTTTCTATGTCTGGTTCTATTTTGCTCATTTGTATGTTTTTGTTCATTATTTTCCTATATTGGGTGAGGGTGAGATCATATAGTATTTATCTATCGCTGCCTGGCTTATTTCACTAAGCATAATACTCTCTAGCTCCATCATACTGTTGAGAAAGGTAGAAGTTCCTTCTTTCTTTCCACTGCATAGTATTCCATTGTGTAAGCATACCACAGAGATTTTTATGTAGGCAAACAAGGAAGGAGTTTCTGAAGGTGGCCCCATGTGATGAGGAGAAGAAAATAAGATCCGAGGGACCAGTGGGCTTGGGCCATGTATGGAGAGGAGAAAGATAACACCAGATTCGGGGCTGAAATTGTGGTGCTTCCTGGGCAAGTCTGAATAGCTGAGCAGGAACCATAACTTCATTTGTTCAGTTATCCTTCCAAACCCCCACCCAGGGGAAAGTATGGTCAAGGAGACTTTACAAGATGTCTCATAAGTACTCCCTGTCCCAGTGGCGAAAGATTGGCCCTTGGTTGTACTTACTCTAGAGTAGTCAGGCTCCTGTTGACAAAAAGGGATCTGGCCAGAGCTTTGGCCCCTTTGTTACTGATCTGGTTCTCAGCCAAGCTGCCCAAGGAGAGGAAAAGGAGCGGTTATTTTAAGTCTATGAATCTCATTGCCTCTTCCTCAACTCCAGATTCATGATTCAGACCCCTTAGCCTCACCAGAATCATGAGGGTCTGGACACAGGTGGAAATCAGGTGGGCCCTGGAACAGAATGCTGGGCCTAGGAAAGCCTGAGCCAGGCAAGGTAAGACCAGAGGGGGCAGACAGACCTGCACACTGGCAAAGGGGCCCAGGGCAGTTTGGCCAGAATCCAGCATAACAACTGCTACCCAGCACAGGAAAGAGGGCAGACAGTTCCTGAAGTCTACCAATGGACCCCAGCCAGTGTTGCGCCAGAAAACTGGTTCTCATGAAAAAAAAAAAAAATATATATATATATATATATATATATATATATATATATATATATATGCCCTGATTTGTAGCATTGGCCAATTGTTATGGTGTAAATTCTTCCACTACAGCCAATTTCAGGCACTCACAGCTTGCAAAAATTCCTGAAAATTTAACAATCCACTCTTAGGCCCTGGCCAGATAGCTCAGTTGGTTAGAGCACCATCCCAGTACACCAAGGTTTCGGGTTTGATCCCCAGTCAGCACATACAAGAATCGAGTAATGAATGCATAAATTAGCAAAACAACAAATCTCTGTCTTTTTCTCTCTCTCCCTCTCTCCTTTTCCTTTCTCTCTAAAATCAATAGATTAAAATCTTAAAAGATCAGCTCTCAAACTCATAGTTCCAGCACTCCACAGGTGCCAGCCCTTTTTCTAATGCAAGAAAGGGAAATGGTAGAATTATTGCAGAACTAACTTTAAAGTTAAAAAAAAAAGTACATTTGTATCTGCCTTAAAAGGGCAATTCCAAGAATATGCTGGTAGATCAACCTAATGTTGTCTCATTCATGTACCCAATTTCAGAAATGGTAGCTGATGAAATTTAATGTTTCTCAGACACTCAAAACTGTGGGGAAGCCCCATGGGATACAATTAGATTCCCCAGTGCTTTCAAGCCATGTTTCAAGGGCCCCTAGGGTTCCACAGAAAAGCTCCAGGGTCCACCAGGAGTCTGAAGGCAAGCCAAGTGCCTGGACTCTGGGCCTCCATCGCCTCTTCTTTCAATCGTGGCAGCTTCTTCCCTTTGTCTATTTGACTTATTGGGATTCTGCTTTATATATCACTTGGTGGGGGGTGGGGGGGAAGGATGCTGCTGCTTTAAAAACATTTGAAGACCATCCAGATTACCTGTTATAAAAATGTTTCCAGGTTCCAGAGAGCCTCTGTCCACTTCCCCTTCACCCCAAGATGTTTATAATATTTTATAAGTAACATTTCATGAGCCTTGTGTGTTTTGTGAAGGACCCCTTGGGCATTTCAAATAAGGATGTGGTACTGAGGACCAACTACAGAGAGGTAAAGAAAAGTATGTGGCTATTGGGGTAATGTTTAGCTTTGTTCAGAAAACTTTCTGAGCACTACCTGGACTCCTTTAAGCCAAACACTGCAAGTTGACTATTTTGCCGAAGGTTCCCATGAAGGAAAAAACATTGATAATGAGAAGTTGTCATTTCAAAGAAATTGCATTTGTGTCTTTGGCAAAAAGACAAAGACAGTCCTGCTAATAACAGCTGGTCCTTATACAGTGCCTGTCCTGTCCTAAGCACTTGCCTTGACTAACTTATTAGAGCTTCACAACAACTCTAGGATGCAGTGTTCTGCAAAGGGTTAACCTTAACCAACCCCAGTCCTGAGGGGTTAGCCCCTCTAAGTCCTTGGGATGTCCTGCCTGATAAGAATATATCTCTGGCCCTGGCTGGTGTGGCTCAGTGGACTGAGTGCTGACCTGTGTGAACCTAAGTTCGCTGGTTCGATTCCCAGCCAAGGCACATGCCTGGGTTGCTGGCTGGGTTCCCAGTTGGGGGCATGCGAAGGGCAACCAATCTGTGTTTCTCTTGCATGTCAATGCTTCACTCTCTCTCTCTCTCTCTTCCTTTCCCTCCCTCTCTCTTAAAAAAAGGGGGGTGAAGAATATATTTCTGCTTATCGGGGGGCCTTAGGTTTTGATGAATAGCTAGCTTATGTCACAATTTATGTTGGGGACCTTGGGCCATACAGTGTCAGCATGACTTCAGGGGGAGCTAGAGAGTAAGGTTAGCATGCAGGAGGTCAGGTATGTCTGCATGAACAACCCCCAGTAAAAACTCTGGGCACCAAGGCTTGGATGAGATGCCCTGGTGGGAATTTATCAGATGTATTGTCACAAGTCATTGCTACAACTCCACTGGGAAGGGACAGCTGGAAGCTCATGCTTGATTTCCCTGGGGCCCTGCTTCATTCACCATTTCCCTTCACAGATTTTAATCTGTAGCCTTTCTGTGTAATGAATCATAACTGTGGATATGACAGCTTGTCTGAGTCCTGTGAGTCTTTCTAGTGGATCACTGAACCTAAGGGTGGTCATGGGGACCCCAGAACTCACAGAAGGAGAACTTTGTAACCCTAGTCTTACTCCCCTTAGGCACAGAGGAGTTTGTAAAGGTCATATGGAACCTACCACTCTAACCACTGTCCTTAATAATTGCTTTGCTCCTGATTTAGTCTACATTTTTTTCCTCAGAGAAAGATTATTTCCAAACCAAAGCCTTGCATAAGAAAGAAAAATTACTCTCTGGGTCCTATTCTTGAAACTCACCTCCTTGATTCTCCAAGAGTGCACCTACCTCCCGCCCCAGGACATGGTATCATTTCTTCTACAAACATGGGGTGCTACTCAAATTTGGAAATTATTACAGAAGAGATTTCATAATCTCTTCTGAAGTCAGAATAGAAACTTTAATTGCATTAAAGATGCAATGTTTAAATTTAAAAAATGTAAATTAAATTCTTCTGGAGAAAATTTAAATTTTATTCAAAGATACAATCCTGTGCCCAGAACACTATTTGAGAGCAAATTTTAAGAAAACTGGGCCTGGGACCACATCAGCACATATAGCATTTGGAGAAATGCTTCCATGTCCACAATAGCCTCTGATCCTCACCATATCCTTTCTCTCTTATAGGTGAGTACCTGAGACTCTGGAACTTTCTGGAATGGGTAGAAACAGCAGTCTGCATCATGAGACATATGTTTCAAAGATACCTCTCCTTGAAGTACCACTTAGCCAATTGAGCAGAAAGGAGGCTGGGAAAATAGCCCTCAACCCCAAGAGAGACAGTTGGGTACCTTGGGCGGAGTCTCCTGGGTCAGCATTACCTGATTCTCTGAATGCGACAGTCTTTTCCACTCAGCACACTGCCCAGCAGCTCCATCACAGGGTCCTGGAACTGGTTGGTATCCAGCCTGGTTGGGAGAAACAGCAATAGTGAGTGGTACCACAGAGTGGTACCACCACAGGCAGGTTGAAGGAGGTCCCTGGCTGGCATTGGGGCCACAAGAAGGGGCACTAAGCTCAGGCACCCAGGTGGACCCTTCCCCCATCCCTCTGTCTATCCCAGTGTGGCTCCCCCTGTATGGCCCAGAGATCTCGGACACCACACCAGCCATGCTCACAGTTTTCCACCAAAGGTGAACTGGGAGGCTCAGTGGCATAAGCCCTGGGGCTCCTATCCAGAGGGGTGACTCCCCAGCAGCTCCACCATGTGCATCTGTGAGACACTTGCTACTAGTTCTCCTACTTCTGAGGACATAGAAGCTGCTCTCAGGTCCTGAATGGCCCTGTCCCTAGTGCCTTCCCCTCCAACCCCTGCTATGATCAGAGCAGTGGACAGAGAGAGGATGGGCTGAGGGTAAGTGGGTGTGGCCTCTGTCAGCACTGGGATGGTTCACAAGGTGTTATAGATTGAATTGTGTCCCCAAAAAGATATGTTGGTTGGTTGTTGCAGACATAATTAGATAAGATGAGGTCATCCTGGAGTGAAGTGGGCTTGCCATCTCATGTAACTGGTGTCCTTACAAGCAAGGAAAGCTCTGTGTGAAAACAGACATGGGGAAGGTGGCCATGATGCCACTGAGGCAAGGATTGGAGTGACCACAGTTATTAGCCAAGGACTGTTAGCAACATCACAAGCCAGAGAGCAGGAAGGATCCTCCCCTACAGGTGTCAGAGGGAGCACAGCCCTGCCAACACCTTGATTTTGGACTCTGGCCTCCAGGATTGCCAGAGGATATGTTTCTATTGTTTTAAGCCACCAGTTTGCAGTCTTTGGTTACAGCAGCCCCAGGACCCTGATACAGAGGGTTATGGTAGAGGAGAAGCACTTTCCAGGTCCCCTGCTCTCTCCTCTGCCAACACACCCTGCATCCCCCAACCTGGCACCCACCTCAGGCTCTGGCAGTAGAGTAGCTGGGGCAACAGACTCTGGAGGACACCCTGGCTGAGGCACAGGGACAGGTTGGCCTCCTGGACGCAGGTATCTGACACCTGCAGAAGGTATGCCAGGGCGGCTCGGTGTTGGGGGCCGGTCAGCCTGTCCAGGTTCCTGTTCTCCATGGCCTCCTCCACTCTGCGGGCTAGTTCTGTGTGCTGCAGCTCATGCAGACAGTGCAGGACATTGACTGCCCGGGCACAGACTACCATGTCGCGGTGCAGGTAGCCCTGCAGGTGCTGGGCCGCCTGTACCCGAAAGCCTTGGTGCTCGCCTGCGGCCAGCAGGGAGCCGGCCAACAGGGCGTTAGCCCTTGGAGACAAGAGGCCGGAGAGGAAGCGAAGGAACACATCCAGTCGTCCGTCTTCAGCCTGCATGGCCCGCTGGGCTGCGATCCTGAAATGTGTGAGGAAGCCCAGCCGGGGCCAGGACACACCACCCTCAGTGAAGAGGTCGAAGATAGCCCTCTTGGATGCACTATAGTAGTACACGGCCCCCATGAACTCCTGCAGGGACAAGTGGGTGAAGCAGTAGGCGGCCGAGGAGGCCAGCGTCTCCTCCCGCTGCAGAAAGCAGCTGCACAGAGTGCTCTGCAGTAGACCAAGGTCCACACCAAATTCCTTCAGGTCTGGCTCATAGAACACATACTTCTTCTTGACAAGCCCATGGAAGGCCAGCTGGCCCAGCGTCCTCACCATCTTACGGCCACTGTGAGTCAGCTGCTCAATGCAAGGGCTCACTTTGCCCTTCTCCTGCCCCTCCCCACTGAGGGCCATCCTGAAGTACCAAGAGTAGAGCTCGCACAGGGTCCTTGGAGGCCACAGCTCTGTATTCTGAGGCCCCCTCCTATGGCGGCACAAGTGGCCCAGTACTAACCCTGCAAGCCGGCAGAAGGCTGGGATGGTGCACATGAGGTACAGGGCCCTGTTGGCCCACACCTGGCTCAGGACCCAGTCCAAGAGGACCTGGTCTTCGGGGAACATCTGCTCCAAATACATTTTGATCTCTTCTTCGTTAAAGCCCCGGATCTCGGTCATCCGGTCCACCAGGCCCACTGGGATCTGGCCAGCTGCTATGGGACGAGAGGTGACCCAGACAGAAACTTCTGGGAAGAGGTTGCCCCGGATGATGTTGGTGATCAGGTGGTCTACCTGTATCTCCTTCTTGGGGTCAGTGCAGGCCACAGTGTTGGAGAAGTCCAGAGGGGTCTTACACTCATCCAGGCCATCCAGGATAAGGAGGATTTTGGCCAGGGCTGCCCCTTCCAGGCCAGACTCCGAGACGTGTGGAAAGAAGGAGCGGATGAGTCTGTCGGCAGACAGCTTTTCACAGGTGTTGAGATCTCGGAATGTCAAAGGCAGCACCAATGAGAAGTCTTTGCCAACCTGTCCCCTGGCCCAGAGGTAGACAAAGTGCCTCACCAGGGTGGTCTTGCCCACACCAGCCACCCCAATGGTGATGGAGATGCGGGGTGGGATGGACACTCGAGACAGAGGCAGAAAGAGCCTGTTCAGGATGATGGTCTTGGCGGAGCGCCAGCACCCACGTGTGGCCTCCACCTGGGTGAAGTCATGTTCCCTCAGCTGCAAGTCCATCAGGCCCTCCACCAGCAGGAGGTTGGTCAGCCTGGCTGAAGGGCAACCCAGCTCCAGGCTACTTCCTGCTCTGCTCAGAAGGGCCTCTCGGTGTCTCTGTATCCTTGAGTCTGTGGGATGGAGGCCAGAGGGGAGGGTTTGGTAGGGTGGGTGAAAGAAAGGGGCGGAAAGAGGACCAGGGCACAGGGCAAAAGGAGGGGAATGAGATAGAATTGGGAGGCAGCAAAGGAGGGGAAAGGGTCTGGGATACCCGTTCACCTGCCTACCATTACCGTGAGGCCCTTGTGGGGAGTCAGGTGTCCTCTCAGGGGTCTGTGGGGCCTGGGAGCCTTGACAGCCCTTCCCGGCCAGCAGGTCCACCAGGGCTTTCACCTGCTCGGCTGGTGAGCCAGCATTGAGGCCCTGGCCAGCTTCCCCACCAATCTGCACCTCCTGCTTCCTCATGGAGCCCAGGATTGCTGCCAGGAGCTGTGAAGAGAGGGCCTCAACTTGCTGCCTATTGCCTCCCTGCCCAGTAGCCTACTGCAAGCGCGGAGCTTCCAGGGATGTGTAAAGACTCATCCTTTGGGCACCCACCCCTTCTCGTCACCCAGCCAGTGGCCCACTCTCTGGCCTCCTGCTGATGGACTTGTAGTAGACAGTCCGGCCTTCAAAAAGGGGTTTGAAGGGCTGTTTGTTTGTGATTGCTGGGAACGATCCCTGAGGCCAGGGCATTGTTCAGAAATTGATAAGAACCCAGGCCCAGTTTCGAACCTGAGTTCTGCCACTTACCAGCTGTGTGACACTGGGCAGGCCGCCTGAGCTCTCTGTACCGTTGTGTCCTCATTTGTAACCTGGAAATGGTAATGCAGTTACAAGCAGGCCCACCCACAAGAAGGAAAGAAGGAAAGAAGCCAATTTGGAAAGGCTGCATACTGTGATTTCAACTGTATGTCATTCAGGAAAACGTAAAATTATGGACATAGTAAAAATATCAGTGGTTTCCAGGGGCTAGGGTAAGAAGGGAGGAATGAATGGATGGAGCATAGGGGATTTTTAGGGCAGTGAAACTACTCTGCGTGAGATACTAAAGTGGTGGATTCATGTCATTATACATCTGTCCAAACGCATAGAATGTACAACACCAAGAGTGAACCCTAATGCAAACTATGGACTTGGGGTTATAATGACATGTTAGTGTGGGTTTATCAGTTGTAACAAATGTGCCACTGTGGTGGGGATGTCCATAGTGGAGGAGGGTGCACGAAGAAGGCAGGAGGTGTATGAAACTCTCTGTACTCAATTTTCCTATAAGCCTAAAACTGCTGTAATAACTAAAGTCCAGTGATTAAAAAGGAAACACAGAATGGCTCTGGCCTGCTAACTTAGTTGGTTAGGTCATTGTCCTGATATGCCAAGGTTATGGGTTCGATACCAAGTCAGGGCACATACAAGAATAAACCAGTGAATGCATAAATAAGTGGAACAACAAATCGATGTTCTTCTCTCTCTCTTAAAAAAAGAGAAGAATCAATAATAGAAACAAAGAAAGGATGGAAAAGCCAAGAGAGGAGGGAAGTTGGTTATCAGAACAGTTGTATAACTACTTTTCTTACTCTGTTTTTCTGGGGTCTCCTGGAAGGGCAGGGGCTCCTAGCCCACATGCAGCACTGTTTTCTGCAGGGAACAGTGATACAACAGCGCTAAGAGGAAAAGGCACATCTGAGTCCCACCCAATCACATTCCCTTTCTTCCGTGGGGATGTGAGTGGATCCTGTTGCCAAGGCCAGCCATCCCCTATACATCCCACTTCCCTGTGTATCCCTCCCTCACTAAGGTAGACAGACACCTGAGGATTCTGAGCCTGTCCTCACCTCACCCCCTTTCTCACCTGCAGCAGGCAGGATGTCTGGCCTAAGGTCCACTCACCACAGCTCCTCCAGCAGGGCCTTAGGAACTCTGGGGTTGGGGGTCGGCCTTCCCTGCTCTAGTGGTCTAGAAGAGATAACGGGACTTAGTGCTGGGCAGAAATCACACCTACTGCTTTGGGTGCAACCCTTCATTGAACTAGGTCTAACCATGCCTTCCAGCCCTGTGTTCTCTGGGACTCAATGTTATTCACTTAAAAGGGGGGTTCACTGGTCACAGCCCCAAAGGTTCAACATAATCCCAACCTTAGATTTACATTGGTCTTTCTGGGCATTTTAACTCAGGATGAACCTTTTTCCCTGGGAAATACTAAAAGAAGCTCAGTAGCAAGTAAAAGAGCATTCCCCAGCCATTTAGTTCATAGTGGTTTGGAGAGTTGAGGACAACAAATTTGAGGTAGATGAACAAATTTAGAAACATCAGAAATAGGCCAGGGCAAGGTCACTCATACGTCTTCAGAATCCTTCTGACTATCTCACTCTTTTATCCTTGTAAATGTCAAAACTAAGGGTGATAAAAGACAGATGGGATTTTGACTGAAGTTGTGTTAGTGTGGGTATTGTTGAGGTCTTACTTTAGCTCCTTTAATAAAACTATTTTTTAATATAAAATTTGCCTATTTTATATTTGTGGCTAGGTATTTTTAAATGTTTGTGTTGTTTTTGTGATTGTTTTTTTTTGGTATCAAATAAGACAGTTTTTGTGTATTATGTCTCATATCCCATTAAATATTAACTGTTTATCATTTATTCAGTTCTCTTCAGCTTTTTGCATGATTGGCCTACAAATAATTTAACCTCCTTTTTAAAATTATAACTCTTATTTTAAACAACTTTTCTACATTGACCAGACCCACTGCTTCTCCCAAGCACCGCTGAAGGATAGCAGTTGTAGCCGGCATCCTTGTCTTATTCCTAACTCTTCAAGGAGTGAATGGCTCTAGCCCAAACCATTGGGCCTAGTGTTTGTGACAGTTCTAATTAGTTCTCCTCTCTTCTTGGACAAGATCCCATAAATTCCTCATTTCCTATTACCATTCAAATAGCATTGTATAATACTGTTGAAGGTTACTGTGTTCCAGACATTCTGTTAAGCACTGTATTTACATCATTTCATTTACTTCTCCTAACATTATTTCTTCCATTTTTATAGACGAAGACACTAGGCTCAGAGAGGTTAAGTAACTCACCTAAGGATCCACAACTAGAAGCAGTGAGCTGAGATAGAAAAGCTTCACTGGCACCAACACTTATGCGGTAGGACCTACTGCCTCTTATAGTATGTTTACACATTTTTTAGAAATGTAGGTATATCTGTTAAATTAGCAAATGACTTTTAAATATCACATGACTTTAAAATATCACATGACTTATTTCCATTCATTTATTCATCCAACCAGCTGATCCTTATTGAGGGCCTATTGTGTGTTCCAACCCCTGGGAATGTGAAGATTAATGCTAGACAAAGTCCTTACCCTGTAAGTATGATGGAAATGGGGGAAATGACTATTCTGATGATGATTAGCAGGGCTGGGGGAAGGGGGTGCTTTAGTCACCGAGGCCAGGGAAAGCCTCTGTGAGAAAACTACACGTAAGTGGAGATCTGAAGGGTGAGAAAGAGTTACTCTGCAAAGAAAAAGTAGAAAAAAAAAAGGACAGATAATTCAAAGCATAGTGTTTTTATCTCACTAAAGATAAAAACAAAGAGCTATCATTTTTCATTTAATTGCCAAATATTATAATGACATAACAGGCTGCATTTATGAGAATGTGGGAGTAGTAGGAATCTTAATATATAGTAGGTGGGAGGTTAAATTAGTATAATTCTGGATCATACTTTGTCATATCTATTGCCATTAAATATCTTTTGATTTAGGAGTCCCACTTCTGGGAATTATCCTAAAGTAATTGGAGCCCTGGCTGAGTGGCTCAGTTGATTGGAGTGTTGATACACCAAGGTTTCAGGTTCAAACCCCAGTCAGGGTGCCTACAAGAATCAACCAATGTATACATAAATAAGTGGAACAACATATTGATGTTTACCTTTTGATCTCTCCCTTCCTCTCTCTCTCTAAAATAAAAATTTTAAAAAGAAGTAATTGGTTAAGTGCACAAAGATGTGGCTACAAAGATGATCCTGAAATATTGTTTATAGCTATCAATTTCCACTTTAGCACCAATTTCACTGTGTCTCATAAACTTGGAATGTTGTATTTTCATTTCCATTCATCTCTGAGTATTTTCTACTTTCTATCGCTATTTCTTCTTTAATGAATTAGTTCTTTATTTAAAAGTATTGTTTAACTTCCACGATTTTGTAAATTTCCCAGTTTTCCTTTTGTTATTGATTTCTAATTCAATCAGGTTGTTTTTGGAGAAGACCCTTGGAATGGTGTATATCTCTAAAATTTTTCTTAAGATAGCCCTGGATGGTGTGGCTCAGTGGATTGAGCACTGGCCTGTGAGCCAAGAGGCCGCTGGCTCGATTTCCAGTCAGGGCGCATAACTGGGTTGCAGGCCCCGTCTGCGGTGAAAGGTGTGGAAGGGGCAACCATACATTGGTGTTTCTCTCCCTCTCTTTCTCCCTTACTGCCCCTTTCTCTAAAAATAAATAAGTAAAAATCATTTTTAAAATGTCTTAAAATAATTTATGCCCTAACATAGGCTCTGTCCTGGAAAATGTCCCATGTGCATTTGAGAAGAATGTGTTGCTATTGAATATGTTGTTGTTGGGTAGAGTGATCTGCATGTGTCTGTTAGATGTAGTTGATTTACTGTGTTGTCTTTTAGCTGGCTCTTCCAGTCATTATTGTGAGTTGAGTACTGAAGTCTCCAACTATTGTTGTAAAACTGTCTATTTCTCCCTTCAGTTATGTCAACTTGTGCTTCAGACATTTTGATGGTCTGTCATTAGGTACATAATGATTATAATTATTATATCTTCTTGCTGTTTGAATGTTTTATTAATATATAATGTCCTTTGTCTCTTGTAAACTCTTTTGAGTTAAAGTATATTTTGTCTGATGTCAGTTTAGCTACGCCCCTGCTCTCTTTTGGTTTCTTGTTTCGTAGAATATCTTTTCCTGTTCTTTCACTTTCAACCTGTTTGTGTCTTTGGACCTCAAGTGAATCTCTTGTAAGATAGCATATAGTTGGATCATGTGTTTTTATCCATTCTGCCAATTTCTGTCTTTGATTGGAGGGTTTAATCCATTACACTTAAAGCAACTACTGATAAGGAGGAACTTATTTCTGCTATTGTACCATTTGTTTTCTTTATGCTTTATAGTTACCCTTCCCCTTATTTCTTGCATCTTTTGTTTCAGTCTTGTGTAGTGAAATATTTTCATTTCTTTTTCATTACTTTTTGTGGTTACCATGAGATTGCGTTGAACATCCTAAAGTTATAACACTCTAATTTGAATTTATATCAGGTTAACTTCAATAACATACAAAACTTTGTTCCTTTACATCCCTTTTGTAATATCACTATATTACATCTTCATATATTGTGTTCCCCAAAACATAAACTCATAAATTAAAAAACCTTATTAGTCTCCAATTTTGTAGAGCCCTGGCTAGTATGGCTCAGTGACTCGAGCAATAGCCTATGAGTCAAAAGGTCGCCAGTTTCCCCCTGGCTGGTGGCTCAGTGGATAAGGTGCCGACCTGCAAACCCAAAGGTCGCTGGTTCGATTCCCCAGCCAGGGCACATAACCGGGTTGCAGGCTAGGTCTCCAGCCAGGTCTGTGGCTGGGGGCAGGCGAAAGGCAACCATACACTGATGTCTCTCTTTCCCTCTCTGCCTCTCTCCCTACCCCTCTCTCTAAAAATAATAAATAAACTCTTTATTAAAAAAAAAAAAAAAAAAAAAAAAAGGTCGCCAGTTTGATTCCCAGTCAGGGCATATGCCAGGTCCCCAGTTGGGGATGCATGAGAGGCAACCACATCGGTGTTTTGCTCCCTCTCTTTCTTCCCCCTTTCCCTCTCTCTAAAAATAAATAAGTAAAATGTTAATTTTTTTTAATTTGTAGAAAGCAAATTTTAGAACTATAAACGAAAGTT
Organism: Noctilio leporinus; assembly: GCA_004026585.1. Classification (NCBI taxonomy): domain Eukaryota; kingdom Metazoa; phylum Chordata; class Mammalia; order Chiroptera; family Noctilionidae; genus Noctilio; species Noctilio leporinus. The sequence continues at coordinate 66,276 of PVIW01005283.1, read as the reverse complement.
ATGGTAATACATTACTAGTTTGTACACTAATAACTGGGGTTTTCTTTAAATGTAATAATCTCTTGAATCATGTAGAAAACAAAATGTATAACTAAAGACCATTGTTACAAAAATACTAGTGTTTATTTTTGACCATGTATTTACCTTTTTTTTTTTTAAAGGTTTTATTTACTTTTAGAGAGAGGGGAAGGGAGGGAGGAAGAGCGGGAAAGAAACATCAATGTATGGCTGTCTCCCGCGCACCCCCACCTGGGGACCCGGCCTGCAATCCAGGCATGTGCCCTGACTGGGAATCAAACCAGTAACTTTGGTTTGCAGGCCTGCACTCAATCTACTGAGCCACACCAGCCAGGGCTACTTATCTTTTTTGCTATCCTTACTTTTCTTATGGCTTTGAGTTACTACTGCCTGGTGTCTTTTTATTTCACCCTGCAGAAGTCCCATGAGTATTTCCTATGGGGTAGGTCTAAAGATTATGAACTCCCTCCACTTTAGTTTATCTAATTAGCAGATATTCTAAACCAACACACAAAATCAGTAAGAAACAGCCTGATTAAAAATGAGCCAGAAAACCCTGGCTGGTGGCTCAGCGGATAGGCGCTGGCCTGCTAACCCAAAGGTCACTGGTTCAATTCCCCAGCCAGGGCACATAACCAGGTTGCAGGCCAGGCCTCCAGCCAGGTCTGTAGCTGGAGGCAGGTGAAAAGCAACCATACATTGATGTCTCTCTCCCTCTTTGCTTCTCTCCCTTTCCCTCTCTCTGAAAATAATAAATAAAATCTTTAAAAAAAGAACAGAAAATTTGAAGACACATCACAGAAGAGAATATCATTTTAATTGTCAGAGAAATGCAAATTAAAACCATGTCAGAAAAATGATTGGTAGTAAAAGGCTAAATATGCCTTCTTGTGACCCAGCAATTCCCTTTCTGGGTATATGTATACTGAATGGAAACGAGTGTTTATGTCCACCAAATCATAGTACCAGAATATTCATAGTAGCTTTACTCATAATGTCCAAAAAAGTAGAAACAACCAATGTTCACCAACAATAAAATGGGCCCTGACTGGTGCGGCTCATTTAGTTGGGTGTTTCCTATAAACTGAAGGGGTTGCTGGTCCGATTCCCAGTCCAGGCTGATGCCTGGGTTGTGGGAGAAATCGATATTTCTCTTACATAGATGTTTCTCTCCCTTTTTGTCTCCCACTCTTTTCCTCTCTCTAGGAATAAATAAAAATATTTTTAAAAAACCAATAAATGTAATTATTTTGGTAAGTTCATGTAATCAAATCCTACATAATAATGAGAAAGCAAAAAGGGGATGGATGTAATACAACAACGATAAAATCAAATTTAAAAAAATAATGAGAATTAACCCAGGACTCTATGGTCAACTAATATTTGACAAAGGGGGAAGGAACATCAAATGGAGTAAAAACAGTCTCTTCAACAAGTGGTGTTGGGAGAACTGGACAGCAACATGCAAAAAGATAAAACTAGACCACCAACTTACACCATACACCAGAATAAACTCAAGATGGATAAAGGATTTAAACATAAGTGGTGCCACCATGAAGGTCCTGGAGAAAAATATAGGCAGTAAACTTTCAGATATCCTATGCAGAAATATGTTTACTGATACTTCACCAAGGGCAAAGGAAATCAAAGAACGAATCAACAAATGGGACTATATCAAATGGAAAAGTTTCTGTTCAGCTGAAGAAAATATCAGCAAAATTCAAAGGGAACCAACTGTATGGGAAAACATAATTGCCAATGATACCTCAGACAAGCAAGGGTTTGATCTCCAAAATATATAAAGAACTAATGCAACTCAACACCAGGGAGACAGACAGCCCAATTAAAAAATGGGCAAAGGACCTGAACAGACAATTCACTGAGGAATATATACAAAGGGCCCAGAGGCATATGAAAGAATGCTCAACATCACTAGTCATCAGAGAGATGCAAATTAAAACCACAATAAGATACCACCTCACCCGTCAGAAAGGCAATCATCAACAAATCAACAGACAACAAGTGTTGCTGAGGATGCGGGGCAAAGGGAACCCTCATACACTGTTGGTGGGAATGTAGGCTGGCGCAGCCACTGTGGAAAACAGTATGGGGTCTCCTTAAAAAACTAAAAATGGAACTGCCTTTTGATCCAGCAATTCCACTACTTGGACTATACCCAAAGAATCCTGAAACACCAATTCATAAGAACCTATATACACCTATGTTCATAGCGGCACTATTTACAATAGCCAAGTGCTGGAAACAGCTTAAGTGCCCATCAGTGGAGGATTGGATCAAAAAAACTTTGGTACATTTACACAATGGAATTCTATATAGCAGAAAGAAAGAAGGAACTCGTACTCTTTGCAACAACATGGATGGAACTGGAGAGTATTATGCTTAGTGAAATAAACCAGTCAGTGAAGGACAAATACCATATGATCTCACCCATTATGGGACAATAATGAACAAAACTAACAACAAGCAAAACAGAACCAAATATATGAATACAGTGAATAGGCCTTCAGTGGTCAGGGGGAAGGGAGTTGGGAGGAGGTGGGAGGCAGAGGCTAGGAAGGAGAGCAGTTTAGACAAGTACCTAGTATAAAGGAACCATGGACATGGACAACAGGTGGGATTGACTTTGGGGGGAATGGGTTGGTGGGGAGGGGGACAGAGGGGAGCAAAAAGGGGATGGATGTAATACAACAACAATAAAAATTTTTTTAAATTGTAAAAAAAATAATGAGAAAGAATAAACTACTGACACAATCAACAAAATGGCTGACTCTTGCAGACATGCTGACTAAAAGAAGTCTAGCACAAAGAGAACACACTCTGTGGTCACATTTATGTGGAGTTTTAAGTCAGGCCCAACCTATGAGAAATTACAGAAGTCAAAATAGGGGTTATCCTTGGGGACAGTTCTACTGAACAGGGTCATGAGAGAGCCTTCTAGGGTTCCGGGAACTTCTATGTATTGCATAGATGTATAAACACATAAAAATTCATTGAGCCCTGGTGTCACTCAGTCAATTGAGCTCTGGCCGGCAAACTAGAGTTGCTGGCTCCATTCCCAGTCAGGGCACATGCCTGGACTGGGGGCAAGATTCCTAGCTGGGGGCATGTGAGAGGCAACCACACATTGATGTTTCTCTGCCTTTCTTTCTCCCTCTCTTCCCCTCTCTCTAAAAATAAATAAATAAACTCTTTTTACAAAATCCATTGACCTTATTTCACTCTCTGTAAGTTATACCTCAATTTAAAAAATTTATACTGGCATTACCAAAAAATTCAAATGTGTATAAACAAAATGAAGCAATGCTATTGTAGTCTCTCAGTGTATCTAGAATCTCTGTCCTGCTCTTGGACTGGGTGACATCAGGAATGGTCCAGAGGTAGACCATGGCCAAGTGCACCCACCAGGTGACAAAGCATGCTACTGCTTGTTGGTGATGAGTTGGATCACGTTAGAGAAGGGTCAGTGCTTCTCAGTTCTGGCAGGACATTTTCTAAAGAGAAAATGTATTTTTAACTGTATTTTTTATTGTATAAAATATGTATAACATAAGGTGTACTATTTTAACCTTTTTCTAAGTGTACAACTCAAAGGCAATAAGTACATCTCTAGTGTTGTGCAGCCATTGCCAACATGGACCTCTAGAAGTTTCTCATTTTCCCAAATGGAAAATCTGTGCTCAGTAAACACTAACTCTCCACGGCCCCTCTCACAGACCCTGGCTGCCACCATTCCACTTTCTACATGAATTTGACTACTCTAGGGACAACATGTCATTAAAATCATATAGTATTTGTCCTTTTGTATCTGATCTCTTTCATTGAGCATAATGTTTTTCAGGTTCATCTGTGTTGTAACATGTATCAATTTCATTCCTTTTTTTTTTTTTTTTAATTTTATTGTTGTTGTATTACATCCATCCCCTTTTTGCTCCCCTCTGTCCCCCTTCATTCCTTTTTAAGGCTAAATTATATTTCATTTTATGGAAGACCACGTTGTTATTCATTCATCATTCAATGGACAACTGGGTTGTTTCCATTTTTTGGCTCTTGTGAACAATGAAGCTAGGAACATGGGTGTACAAATATTTGTTCAAGTACCTGCTTTCAATCCTTTTGGGTACATATACTCAGAAGTGGAATTGCTGGATCATATGAACATTTTTAATGGGGTGCTATTTTTAAAACACCACTGCTCAGCCCAACCACCTGGAGATTTAATTAGTCTGGGGTAGGACACCAACAATGATATATTTTGTTTACTTTTTTTTTTTTTTTTACTTTTATTCATTGATTTGAGAGAGAGAGACAGACGGACAGACATTGATCTGTTGCCCCGACAGGGGATTGGATCCACAACCTTGCTATATCGGATGACACTCCAACCAACTGAGCTAGCTACCTGTCCAGAGCCCAAACGTGGGTATATTTTAAAGCTACCCAGGTGACTCTAATGGGCAACCAGAGCTGAGAACCGCTGGACCAGGGCAAGTGACAACCGACGAGAGAGGGGGGAGGAAAAGTCAGGGCCTATGTACGCCTGAGAAGGTTGGAGGGGGCAAACTACCCTTCCTCTGTGCTTCCATTAGCCTCTTCAGTGTTGGGGGTCAACAATACTCTCTCCTTAACAGAAACCTATCTTTTTTGCCCTACTGACCTTGGGCCTAAAGTTGTCAGATTTGGCAAAATAAGATAGAGGACATCCAATGAAATTTGAATTTCAGATAAACAACAAGTAATTCTATTAGTATAAATGTATATCCCATCTAGCCCTGGCCAGTGTGGCTCAGTGGATTGAGTGCTGGTCTGTGAACCAAAGGGTCACCAGTTCAATTCCCAGTCAGGGCGCATGCCTGAGTTGTGGCCAGGTCCCCAGTTGGGGGTGTGCAAGAGGCAACCACACATTGATATCCCATCTAATACTTGAGACAGGCACACTCATACTTTAAAAATAATCTCATTGTTGCCCTGGCTGGTGTGGTTCACCCTGTAACTGAAAGGTTGTGGGTTCGATTCCTGGTCAGGGCACATACCTTGGTTATGGGTTCTGTCCCCAGTCCAGGTGTGTATGATTCCTGGTCCAAGCAGGTATGATCTTCGGTCAGGGCATGTATAATCCCAAGTCCAGGCGCATATAGGAGGCAACCAATCAATGCTTCTCTTGCATCGATGTTTTTCTTTCTCCCTCCCTCTCTCTCTAAAAAGGGATGAGAAAAATGTCCTTGAGTGAGGATTTAAAAAATCTCATTGTTTATCTGAAATTCAAATTTAATGGGGTGTAATGTATTTTATCTGGCACCCCTACTCAGGACCCAATCAGATAAGACCCCCTCTCCCCAACCAGGCTTTTACCTTTGAACACCTTATCTCAGTAAAGACAGAGGAGGAGGCTCTAGCAGGTGAACCGGGACAGCCCATTCCCATGATTTCCCAGGGCTAGTATCAGAAGCTTATGAGGGGTCTCTCTCAGTGGGGTGGCTACCTGGCCCCAGATGCCAACCCTGCAGGGTGGAATCTACCACAGGCCACCAGGGATGGTCAGGTAGACCCTGTCCAGAGTAGAAGCCTCCAGTGAGAGCAAAGGAGGCCCTGCAAGCCCAGTGAAAGAGGGAAGGACTGAGGGCCAGTGGGCCCCAGGTCACCTTTGGGAATCTAAAGGCAAAGGGCCTAAGCTGGAGGGTGCAGAGCAGGCCAGAGGGACAATTGAGGGACCACTGCCACTTCCATGAGTCCGGGTTTCCCCACATCCCCCAGAGCTTCATCTGTGGGTCAGGGCACAGATAAGGACATGTGCTCCCTATTGTTGGTGTCTCTCAGGCCCCATCCCTCAGGCTGGACAATTGGGCATCTGCCTCATCTCTGAGAAGACCCAGCTCCTAATTTACTCGTTGACTGCCAGTGAGTCTCCTCTTGCCCTCTACTTCTCTCCCAGGGGCCTCACCCTTAGCTGTCTGCTTGGCCTGTGTGTGAACTGTGGCTTCTGCTTTGCACACCTGCATGGACGGGGTGACCGTAGGGGCCCCTCCATACTGACCTCCTGCCTGGGCTGTCGGCATGTCAGGCCAAAACTTTCTGGATGTTCCTCTCTCCTGACTTGAGGCCAAACAGCTTTTCCCAGAGGAGGGAGTGGCGCCTTTGCCACAAGATGTGGCTGTCCTGGAGCCTCAGTGGGAAGATGGGGACAGACTCAGTTGCTGGGAAGCCCAGCACCCCTGGGACAGAGGAGGGGATGCCCAATCTATACCCCCACCTGGAAGTCAGCCACATGCTGGCCTATGGTGGCCAAGAGTGAACCCCTGGGCTCTGGGAAAGCATGTGCCTCTATTGTGGGGACAGGGAGGAACCCTGGGGCCCTAGGAGCCTGGCCACAGGGGAGGATCCCACGGCCAACAGCCATTTGTGACCCTGCTCTGTGGTGCCTCTTCTGAGAAAGCCTTTGTGGTTACTGAACCTCTCAGTATGATGAGCCTCATTTCCATCCAAGGGCGGGGCTGGGAGAGGGCCCTGGGCTGCTCACCCAACAGGAGGGTGTCATTTATGGAGCAGGCGCTGAGTGCCGAACCCCACCCCGCCTGCACTGCCTCCCTTGGCTCTCCAGACCCTGGGGTTGGTCTGGTACAGTTACCTCCATGTTACAGTGGAAGGGGGTGCAGGAATGGTGCTCCTGTCTACAGACTCAAAATTTAACTAGTGGGCTGCACTGCTCAGCATCCCTCTGCCTTCCTGTAGCAGCGCTTTCTGGCTACTTCCTGCTTCTCCTGTCCCATCACTGGTATCTAGGCAGCTGCTCTTTGTCCCCTTTGACATCCTTGGGCATATTTATTTATTTTACACCAGGAACTAATATTGCACAGCAGCTCTTGACACCCATGGGGATACCTTCCTGGAGTTGCCCCAGCCACCTCACCTTTCTAGAGCAGCCCAGCCTCAAAACTCATGGTGCTTCCCGCCAGCCATCTCCTCTTCCTCCCCCTTCTTGCACTGAGGCAGCCTGGACCCAACTTACCTCCTGGGCCTCATTGTCTCAGGGATGCCACGATGAGGGGGCCAGTGGGGGCTCCATCCCAGTGCTCCCAGGCTTAGCCCTGCTCCAGGGGACAGAGATAGCTGTTGGGGGTGGGGATGTTCTAGGTCTCTCTGTGGCCAGTCGGCTGTGCCCTGAATTTTCAGGATCTGTTGAGGGCAAGAGTAGAGCCTTGCTCAGGGGAGCAGAGACACACAGCCCACCAGTTCCTGCAGTCCCTGAACCCACTGGTTGTCACAGCTGCTTGGGTTCTTCACCTCTTCCTGTGCTGGCTCCACCTCAACCCTCCTTCCTGTCTGATCTCAAAACCCAACAGCCCCTCAGACAAATCGATAAGCCATGACTGCTTTGCTGGCTCTTGGGTTCATCACCACCCCCTAAGTCAGAGAGGCAGAGGGTGCCACCAGGGTCTTGATTTGAGGACCCACTGCCTCTGCAGACATGATACTCAGGAGAACATGATCTAATCAAAGCTACGAAGGAAAACAGGCTCGCTATCAGCAAACCTTTGCTTTTGGGGGGTGGTAGGGAAAGTGGTAAGGATATGCAGTGACTTGCCCAAGGGCACACAGAGAGATGCTGATCCCTCAGTGGCTAGACTGTGTTCTCTCACTTCCAGATTGGGACATTCTTAAGTGCTGAGCCCTCGTCGCCCTTTCTAACCCCCTTGCTCTCCTCACTAGTTCCCAAGAGGCACCTTTAACCCAGCTACATCCCACAACCCCACAATGTCTTTCTGTGAGTTAAAGCAGGTTGCTTGTAACCTGAAAGAGGCCAAGAGGCCCCCTCTGTTCCTTCCTTCGTAACTCAGAATAGATAGAGCCTGAGCATAAGAGGAGGCAACCTCCTCCCTAGGGATCGCAGGGAATGTCCCTGGAATCAGCACTTCCCTGCTAACACCTTTCCTCCCAACCCTGAAACAGCAGAATGTGGCAGTTCACTCAGGCCCCTGGAGTTGGAGCTCGGCAAGTGGGCTGTATTGATAGGTGGGTGTTAGGGAGAAGGACATGGCCCAGAGCAAAAAAATACGGGAAAAGTTACAATAGAGGAAAAGTACAGGACATTCTCCAGTGACATGGAGCAAGCCACAGAGAGAAGCAGGTGACAAGGTGGGAGCTGAGTAATAGTGCCTTCAAATTTCCTCAGCAAGCAAGTGGGAACCAGTGATGGTGAGAGCAGAAGCGTAGTGGGTTTGGATGCATCAGCAACCTGTGTGTAAGAGGAGGTGGGAAGTATTTGGCCTTTTCTCAACAGCTATTTGTGGGAGTGGAGTAGAGTAGAGTAGAGGGGAGTGGAGGGGAGGAGCAGGGTAGGGAGGAGGGGCGGGCACTGCGGCAGCAGATTAGAAGTGCTCCATGTGATGGCATCCTTCGGTGTCCCCCTCTCACCCATCAGTGCTTTCTGAGCACACTGCCAGTTACTAGGTGCTGGGAGACTGGAAGGCGCTGCTCTGGAGAAGCCCGCTGAGGCTCCAGGCAAGCAGAGCCCAGACTGGCTGCAGCAGTCTCAGCCTCAAGGTGAACGCGACTGAAATGAGGCCGCCCACAGGAAACCGCAGGGGCTTGGGGTTATCTGTAACCTGAAAGAGGCCAAGAGGCCCCCTTTGTTCCTCCCTTCATAACTCAGAATGGATAGAGCCCGAGCATAAGAGGAGACACCTCCTCCCTGGGGATCGCAGAGAACATCCCTGGAATCAGCACTGCCCTCTTAACACCTTTCCTCCCAACCTCTTAGTGATGTCCCACCACCAGAGGCTAGGTTGGTCCATGGACTCCCTCTGTGGCTCCTCTGTGAGAGAAGCTGGAGCCTTTCTTCTGACACTTCTGAAGGTGCTTGTGTGTTTGGGGCAGTATCTCCCTGGTTGTTCTCACTCTGGGACAGAATCCACCCAGAGCTGTGGTCAGCAACAGCTTGAGGCTTCCTACCTGCAGGGATGGGACCTTGCTGGGGTTATGAAGGGCCCTAGGGACCCCTTGCCTGGGCCCTGCTAGAACTGGGCTGCAGTTTTTGTTTTTTAAAGATTTTATGTATTATTTTTAGAGAAAGGGGAAGGGAGAGAGACATCAGTGTATGATTACCTTTCACCTGCCTCCAGCTGGGGACCTGGCTGGAGACATGGCTTGCAATCTGGTTATGTGCTCTGACTGGGAATCAAACCAGCGACCTTTGGGTTCACAGACCAGTGCCTTATCCACTGTGCCACCAGCCAGGGCTGCAATTCTTTTAATTGCCTTGAGTGATGATGCTCAGGCCACAGCCAGGCCACAGGAAGTGGGAGAGGCTTAGGAGATCGGCACATCACAGCAAAGTGTGGCTGTTAAGAGTTTCACTGAGCGGTGAATGTTCCATTGCTTCAAGCTCCATATGCTTTCTTCTTGTTCTAAGTCCCCTTCATGGCAGGGTGGAGCTTCTGGGAGGGAACCCCTATCCACCAGAAGCCCAGTGCTGGTCTGGCTCCTTCAGCCTTCCTGCAGGTACGGGGAGAGGGCAGCTCAACCAGTCAGTGGGCCCTAATTTCCCAGTTCCTGAGTCAGGTCTAACTTTTATGAAAAGGTCAAAGTTATTTTCCTGGATACCACTGATCTTCTGGTTGTGGAAGTTTCTGTATTGCAGTGGCTTGTTTTTAATCTTGTTTCCTGCTTTGCACACAGGTTCAAACTCCCACCTCAAACCTTGGCCAGGCCCAGTGCTGACCCCTGCTGGCTTTCAGGAGCCTGCCACACAAACCTGACTGGCCAGGGTGTTGGGCCACAAGGCCTTGCTTTTCTGCCTTTTCAGGCCTTCAGCTTTTTAACTCGCCCCCCAAATGTCAACCTGGAGTTGATAATGTTCTGAGTCTGGGATGCCTATCCAGGAGCAAAGGGTCCCAGGACTCTCTGAGGGGAGCACACCCAAAGTTGCATGTCCAGGTTCACACTTTCCATTACATCTGGGTCCATGGACTTCATCACGAGACAGCGGAGCTGGGGAAGAACCCTTGTCGCTTCCTACCTTCCTAACTTCATCTCATTGTCCTAAATCAGTCCATAAATAGGCAGGGAGATCAAGCCCTTCATGTAAGAAATACATGGTACCTTCTGAAACAGGCAAGACTCCATCTTGAGTTTGATCAAAGCATCTGTGATTAGCTGTATGATCTTCGACCTGGCATTCCTCTAATCAATCTGCCCCAGGGCAGCACGTACAGTGAGGGCCAGGTCCTCTTCACATAGTCACAAATCAAGGCACATGTGTCCAAGGAACCCCATTTCCCCTCCCTGCACGCTTCTTGCCTAAGGTACGAACTCCCTCTCCAGGTAACCATCCCTTTGGGACACTTAAGCACTGATCCCCAGTGTGGGCACAAGACAAGCTCCAATAGATGAGGGAAGCACCAATTTGTTCTCCTCCCTCTCAGAGCCCTGCACCCAGGCAAGTCGGCCTCACAAACTCATCCTGTTAAGATGCAGAGTCTGACTCAATGGGCCTGGTGGCCTGAGCCTGCATCTGTGACCAAGTAAGTCCAGGTGAGGTTACTGGGCCTTGGGCCTCCTTTGAACATTAAGGGTTGAAGCTCAGCACCTGGTAAGGGGTCTTGATGTGGTTGTATGGACAAACATGTGGATGAATGAACATTTATTATCTAAGAAGCAAAGTGAAATGAGGAGCCAGCAGGCCCTCATTATCCCTTAAGATAACAGGCACAAAGGCCTTTTGCACACATACTTTGGGGACAGCAGGGACCTGTGGGTGAAGATCATGGCCAGTTTCTCTCATTTTTCTAGAGTAGAAAATGTGCAATGTTTTCATAAAGCATTTTTGTTTTTATTGCACATCATATAAAATGAACTACACTATATTTAAAACAGACAAGACATTCACAAGGTGCAGACGCAAATCCTTCTCTTCTAGGCCTTGCCCATGTACCATACTGCTCCTGAGGCTGAAGGCAGCTTTAACACACCGAGGCAGGTCACAAAGAACATGCTTCTGGGGATTTCAGAGCTGTGTTGGGCCCTTCTGTGCTGCCCAGTCTGGAAACTGCTGGTGACAATGTCTGGGCAGGACAGCTGGGACAGCATAGCACCTGGCGCATGGCAGAGCAGGAGGCCTGTGGACACCTGGTCTACTGGTGGGGGAGGGGGTTACAGCACAAGTACTGAGAAGAAAGACAGACAAGGCAGGCTGGACCTGGACATCCCTCTCAGGGATGGACATACTGCAACTGACGGATATAGAGAGTAAAAGGTGTGCCAACTTGGGCCTCACCCTGGACAGCTGGCGGAGGCCCACTGCCCTTCTGAAACACACACTGACCCAACAGGGTTAAAGGGAAACAAACAGTAGGCACCAATAGAGGGACGAGCCAAGGGCCCTAAATTCAGTAGGTGATACATTCCAAATATGACTCCAGGAAATGGAGTGGAAAGCAAGTTGATTCACGTTGGTGCCACCATCATTTTCACAGGGCGAGCAGATATGTTCCCAAGGCCCAGAAACATGTGGGGGGTCTGGCTTACTGAAGGGGCCACAAACCCTCACATGCTGCTAATAGCCAAGGGTGGGGAGCAGGAAATGGGCTGGTCTGTTCTGCCCCCCTTCTTCTTGCCCACAGGCTGCCGCTTCTTCCTCTCAAGCTTTTCCTTCCTGGCCGCAGCAGTGGTGAAAGTGATGCAGTTGGTGTCCAGGAAATCCAGCAGCTTCCCTGTGGCCATGCGGATGCCCTGCTGCTTCAGCTCAGCCTGCAGCTCCGCCAGCTCAAAGGGCTGATAGAGCAGGACTTTGCGATAGAGTGCCGGCGTGGAGCGGATGTAGCGCCTCACTGCCTCCTCTGTGTCCACGGCCTGGACCCCGGCCTGTGAAGCACTGACCCCGTTCTCACCCTCCTCATCTTCTCCTGCAGACTCAAAGGCTGCTCCAAACTCACCGGAAGAACTGAAAAGGAACACACATTACTATTTTGTGGCACCCCTTCCTTCCAGCACTCACCCAAAGACCAGGAGCGTCTCTGAGGAAAGGAGGGTTTTTTTATGTCCTCTGAGAAGCCTTGCACATGGCATGGACACCGCCCCCCCCTCCCACCAGTGCCATGTCCCTGGCATTCTAGTTGGTGACCTGCGTAGGATCTTGTCCTTAGCCAGAAACTTCAATCAACAGCATCAGACCCCAACCAAGACACACTGGACCCCACTCAAGGGAGCACCTTGTGGAATGAGGATGTGGGAGCTCCAAAGGACTGCACAGGAGGCCGACAGGGAGCTGCCTTGAACCCCACCTGAATTTCCTATATTCGCACCCAGGGGTTTCTGCACATTGGCCATTAGGCTTTACTTATGCCAACTCTCGGACCCACTGGTCAGAAGACCTATGAAGCCACTGGCCCCTTCCTTTGATCTGGTTACCTCTGAGAGCTTAAGGAACTGTCACTGCTGTCCACAGACGTGGCCATGGATTCCTGGGAGGCTGGAAGCTGAGCATCACTATCAGGGCCTAGAGGCACCTCTTTGGCTGGTGACATTTGAGGGATGCTTCCTCCAGGCTGCTGCTTTTGGTGTCGGGTGCCCTTGGTCCTAGTTGCTCCCTTGGACCTTTGGGGAACAGGGTCAGAAGGGACCTCCAGCCTGGCACTGCCAGATGCCTCTGATTCCTTTGAGGTCTTGGCATGGGTCTGGCTGCAAGAAGCCTCCAGAGGCACCTGTGAGAATAGGCTCTCACCCTCGGAGTCCGACTCCAGTGTCTGGTGAGTATACTGGAATATCTCCTTCAGTTTCAGGACCATCTGGCGTTTGGGCAGAGGGCGTACCCCAAACCTGAGTGGGGAAACAGGTGAACTTCAACAAAGAGCAAACAACTGTCAACAAATTAATGGCTTTGTGTAGCTGAAATCTTAAATGCCTAACTTTTATGTTCATTCAGGGGTTAATGTCTATTCTACGTGCCAACTGAGCTTACTCAGAATATTCCAGAAAGGCTGTTCCCTATGTTCAATGGTGGTAGCGATGACTTTCCCAAGCCCAAGATGAAGTGCAGCATTCATTAGCGTATAATAGTTTTGATGTTCTCTTTAAAAAATTGTCTCCTTACTCAGATTGTTAAAGCAAGGGTCCCATCTCCACCCATGTGACAGATGGGGATCTGTCACCTGACGGATAACCTGGAGGAGTCTCATTTCTTAGCTTCTTGGGGCCTGGGTAATTTTGGGAACATGTAAACAGCTGGCAGGCACACACCCCCTCCCCACAGCAGCCCCAAACCAGAGCCTAGGATGGATCCAGTGGCAGGTCCTACAACTCCCAGCCTCACTAAGCCAGGTCACTTGCAGGAGGGGACCACTAATGAGCAAGCTTTCCAGAACACCACCAACCTATCCAGTTCCTTCTTTAGTACTGGAGTCTCCATGATGGAATACCGTGGCATTGGTGTTATGGGTACTTTTGGGGGCAAGTTCTTCCTCCGGTTAGCACCTTCTGGGTAGAAAAGAAACAGATAGTTCAGTAGGAGGAGACTGGGTTTATGTTTCCCGACACTAGTGTTACCAGGAGGAGGATGCACTTAAAGAAAGCCCAGTCCCACTTGCTCCTTAAGAACAGTGATGCCCACCCCTTCACCATTTGACTCCAGCATCACATCTTTGTGTTAGAAAGTGCCACCCAGCACATGATGAGGCCCACAGTGGCCTCATGCAATACTGATGCTGCATGAATGGGGCAGAAGCAGACGAGTAGTTACCACAGGCTGGGGTGAGGGGCAATGGCAGTGACTGCTAATAAGTACAGGGTTCATTTCTTGGGTGATATAAATGTTCTGGAATTAGTGGTGATGGTTGAGAACCATTGTGAGTATATTGAAAACCACTAAATGATACATTTTAAATAGTGAATTTTATGGTATGTGAAACTGTCTTTCTTGATAAAGCTGTTATTTAAAAAAAAAAAAAGTATTTTAAAGGTAAATGGGACAATTAGGAAAAGATGGACTTTGGCTCTTATCCTTTTATGAGCATGGAGCCCCTTGAGGCTCCAGTGAAAACAACAGGCTCTGTCTCCTGAAAAATGCAAAAATTCTTTATATAATTTCAGAGTTTGTCACTCCTGAAAGTCCATCTCAAGTGCAGACTAAGGCCCCTGATCTAAAGTCTCCTGCAGTGGTTCTCACGGCATCACCTGGGGATCAGTTAGAAATGCAAATTCTTGGTCGCACCCCAGAACTCCTGAAGCAGAAACTGTGGGGTGAGGTCCGGCCACATGTTTTAGGCAGCTCTCCAGGCAATTCTGATGCCCACTCAAGGCTGAAAGTGCTGGTCAATGATGCCCAATTGGCCTGGGATTTTAAAAGGGAATGAAACACCAGGTTGCAGGCAGACGCTCTGTCCATAAGCTTCACTTTCCTACTGCTAGTCAATGCTCAGCGTCACTCTGCCCTTCCTGGCTCTCCCTGGATCTGCCCAGCTGGGGAAGGGGCAGCACGTGAGGGGCCTATGCTAGGTACTATGCATAGTCTCCCCTATGACTGAAATGAGCTGGGACGTGGCATCCTCCACTGAAAATGGACTGAGGCTCATAACAGGCCTCTCTCACAGCTGTATCTGTTATTTTTAAATTGAGATAAAATTCACATAAAATTTTAAAGTAATTCAGTGGCACTTAGTGTTTATACACAGCAACCACCTCTCTTTAGTTGCAAAATGTTTTACTCCCCTCAGAGCAAATTCTGTAGCCAGCAAGCACCTCATTCTCCCCTGTGTCCCTGCAACAACTAATCTGCTTTCTACCTCTATGGATTTGACTCTTCTGGTTATTTCATATAAGTGGAATTTTTCAATACATGATCTTTTGTGACTGACTTTTTTCACGTAACATGTTTTCAAGGTTTATTCATGTTACATCATGTATCAGTGCTTCATTTTTTTAATGGCTGAGTAATATCCCACTTTTTGGATAGCCCATATTTTATGTATCTATTCAATCAGTTTAGGGGCCATTAGGTTGTTTCCACCTTTTAGCTATTGTGAATAGCACTGCTATGAACATTTGCGAACAAGGATCTGTTTGAGCACAGATTTTAATTTGGATGTACACATAGGAGTGGAATTGCTGGGTCATAATGGCAATTCTATGCTTAATGTTTTAAGGAACTGCGCTTGCCCCATCTTAAGACACACCTGAGGTATGCACCTTGGCCTCTTATAGGTGCTGGTTCAGTATTCTAGAGTGGCATCCATAGGGTGGGATTTTTAACAAGTGCCCCAGTGAGCTGTGGGGTCCAAGTAAGTTCAGGAAGCCCCAACTTACTGGCTAAGAGGTATGTGTTTGATAGCAAGCCCATTCTCCCTCAACTGTGAAGAGGGGTCTGGAAGGGGAGGAAGGGGAGGGGCTTGTCACAGGTCAGCAGGACTTTCAGCACTGCCACCCCATGTTGTCATTATCAATTTCCACCTATAAAAGATAAATTCTCTCCACTACTCACTTGGCTTCTCTAACCCTTCTGATTTCTGACTTCGATCAGCTCTCGGTGTCTGGGCCAGAGAAAGAACCTCTGCAGACTTCTGTTCTTCTCCATCCCAATCATCCCACAGATGTGAATTCAAGAAGCTCAGCCTGCTGCTCCCAGGCGAGCTGGCCCTCGGGGATTTCTCTTGCAACTTCCTTTGGCTAATGCAGGTTCCGCGGATGGGGGTAGTGCCCAGGAGCACAGGTGAGTGGCAGTCATTGCTGTCCGGGGCCTCCCCAACCCTACTGCCTGGGCTACTGGTGCTCAGGGGGCCAGTCCGCTCAAGGTTCAAACTGTCAATCGGAATCGGTGAGAGGGGCTCATCATGCCAACAGCAGTCAACAGTTGGAATGGGGGCACCACTGTCCAGCGTGGGGCTGCTCCTCGCCTGATGGGAAGTCACCTCCTGCTCATCTTCACTGTCCTCCACCTCCACCACTTCATTCACTGTGGCCTGATTCGGCAGGCTCGGCCTGGACAAGGAGTGCTTCAGGAACTGCCCAGTGAAGTCAGTGAGGCTTCCTGAGGTTGGACAGGAAGCTGGCAGAGACAAGGGCTTACGGCGCCTGGGGCAGGGACTGGAAGGGCTTCTAGGATTGACAGGGACCAGGCAGGATGATGATGTCTGGGGCACAATTACTGAAAACTCACTAGTGGCTCTGGGTCCACCCCTGTTTTCTAATGGGGGCTTAGGCTTAAGCTGAGCCATTTCATATGCTGAAGTCCTGGATGTGAGGCCCATGGTTTGGGTCTGCGATGAGTAGTCACGGCTTCTGCTGGCAAGTGGGGTGGCGGGCACCAGCCATGAGGTATCTGTGGTACTGTCCTGGTCAGGGCTGCTCTCAGGGCTACAGAATAGCTGGGGGGTCCCTCTACCACCCACACAGCCCTGGTTCCTTGACAGCTGCCCCTCCTCCTGCTGGACTGTGGACTCTCTCCTTGGTGGGCTTTGGGAAGGTTCCTGATCTGCATCAACATCGATGATGGAGAACAGGTCAGAGAACTTGGGGCTAACTTGTAGAACTTTGCCTTCTTCCAGCGAACCATTAAAATCTGATTTTATTTTGGTTTGTTCTAGCTCTGGCTCTTCATCTGAATCCAATAAAAGGATAATTTCATCTTCTCTGTTCATGTTAAATGGAGAATTCTGAGATCTGGAGCTCCAATGGCCAGGTTTTGCCTGGGTTAGGTCAATGGGTGGAGACTTTTCTGGCGAGGTTAAGATTCCTTTATTTTTGCATTTCAACATGGAACAATGTTCTCGGCCTTTCTCACAGCCTGGATGGTTAAGTAGTGTGAGAAGGCTCTGACCCCTCTTCTGCTTTGATGGCGAGTCCTGGGAGGCAGCCCTGGAAGCTCTGCCCTGTGATTGGGGTGTTGGTGGGGACAAGTCACTTGTGCAATGAGGGTGAGAGTGTGGCTGGCGGGGACTCCTGCCTGGAGGAGGCTGCGATGGGAAGAAACGTGGGTATGACGGAGGTGCCTGCTGGCAAGTGAGGGGATGGGAGCTCTCCCCCGCACTTTCTCTGACAGTGCCGTTGCCTCTCTTGCAATCACTTGTTATTTGGGATGGTTCAGGGTATCGTCCAGGAGTTGATGAAAAGAGCTGTTTATAATCATTGTCACCAACTGAGTACAAAAAGGATCCTTCCTTCCTCTCTGTCCCACAGACCTGAGGCAGGCTCGAGGAGCTAGTATAATCCAGAGCTTCCTCCCGGGCCTCTCCTTCCTCCTCTCCATCTGAACACTGGCTCTTGACTGGCAGGAACGTGTACTGTCCCACATTTTTCCTTTTGGCTGGGACCTCATCTCTTCCCTGCCCAGATGGTTCCATGTGTTCTGCATTTTCTGACTGTTCCTTAACCTGGATGCTTGCTAGGATCTGTCCAGGACCTGGACCATCTTCCCCACCCTGGTTAGTTTCCTCCTCTATCTCTGGTGCGCTTTCCTCCTGGAGCAGCTTTCGCTGAGTAGCTGCGAATTCATAAATTTCTTCCATTTCTGCTTCATTGACCTTTTCTTTATCTTCTTCAAGGCTCTCCGATTTCAACATGGCTTCTGCTTCCTCCTCTTCATCTACCCATATTGACCTTAAGAGTTCTTGGAAATTCTCTGCTCTGCCTTCACAATCATCATCTTCCTTCTCCTTCCATCGTCTGTCCTCTGAATCCAACACGACAGATGCTTGTTTGCACAGGTGAGCGAGCGAGCTCACACCAAACCTGCAGTGGGAAACACCATGTATCATCACCATCCCACACAGAGGCTGCAGCCAGGTGCCCCTGGCATAGGTGAGAATTAGAATGGAAGTCCTCACAGGGAGGACAACTGTGACTCAGTCCTGGCCTCCCTGCTCTCCTGAGACTAGAGTGCAACACCCCAGGGCACTTAGTTCCAGAAATAGAGACTGCTGAGACTTTAAGGCAAGGCTCACTAACTCCACTGCACAAACAGGAAGGGGTACATCAGGCTGAGATAACAGCAATCTGGTGCTGCAAAACTGGAGAGCACATGCTGCCGTTAAAGGTACCCAAAGCACTGTGGCCAATGCAAACCAAAGCTGCTAAAACTGTCATAGGTTAGTCCAGCCTGTCACCTACTTGAATGGTCTGTGATCTAATCAGTACATTTAAAACCCCAGAGGCTAAACTAATCCCTTCCTAAGAACGCATCTGAGGGCTCTGGCCAGGTGGCTTAGTTGGTTGGAGCTGCATCCCCTATACCAAAAGGTTGAGGATATGGGCCCTAGTCAGGGTACATACCTAGGTTACAGGTTTGATCCCCAGTCAGGGCATGTATGGGAGGCAACCAAATAATGTCTCTGTCTCTGTCTCTGTCTCTGTCTCTGTCTCTCTCTCTCTCTCATTCTCTTTCTGACATTTCTCTCTCTCTCTCCACCCCCTTCCTCTTTCTCTAAAATCAATGAAAGCATGTCCTTCGGTTAGGATGAAAAAAAAAGAAAGAAAAAAAGAATGCATCTGAGGGATGACGTAAGTTTGGATGAACAAGGTTTATCCCAGAGGCTCTCACACTTGGTCAGGAGGTAGAACATCTTTTTTGCTGAGCTACCTGCCGCCTCTCCTGAGACACTGGTGTAGACAAGCTGGGAAAGTGCAAATTCATGGCAGGTGGACTAAGCCTTTTCTCACTTTGTTTTCTGGGACTTGGGAAAGCACTGCCACTGTTTAACCTCAGTGGTGAAACAACTGAGAAGTAGCAGAGTTTGCAGGGAACTGAGCCTGAGGACCACCTTCTCATTACTTACACCCAGGGAGCTATAAGCCACATGATTTGGCACAGGACTCTTCAGGCAGCCTCGACTAGCCTGCAAGAGTCCATTTCTGGGCAATTTTCTATCAATATGACTTGTCATCACTGGACATAAACTTGGGACTAAAAGGAACAGAGGGACTCAGCCCTGATCCGCCCATAAACTATCAACCTGATAATCCCTGTCAGTTAATGTCAGAAGCCATGAAGTAAATGGAAGAACAATGCAGACCTGTAGGCCAGGGAGCTCAGGTCAGGGGCCAGCTGGGGAGGCAGGCCAGTGTCCGCAGTGTAGAGGTAATAAAGGAATGCCCGAGTAGCCTCAGTGCTCACATCACTCAGCAAGACACGTTGGGTTCTTAGGTCACCGTCTTCCATCACGAAGAATCCTTCACTATTTACCTGAGGGTGAAATAAGGTATAGAAGGGTTACTGACTGTCATAACTGACAGTTATGACTAGGGACAAAGCAAATAGTTCAGGAAGGTGGTCCTGTGAGTCTCTAATCTTACAAACAGCCTCAGTCCAGGGACGAGCATTAGCCAGTGTTGCTCCATTTTGTTGACCAGAAAGTCTGCAGTTCAAGCCATAAAACTTCTCTGTTTTCAAAATCAAATCAGGGAGAATTGGAACAACTATAATAGCAAAATAAATACAATCTAGTTAAGAAAAAAAATCAGGGATAGATATTTGAGAATCCAGTTGGTTCCCTCTTGATAAGATGTAACAAAGGCACTAGGACTTTCTGAGAGACCAACTGCAGTTTCTTGGATTCCAATAACACAATACTGGAGTGAAAACACATGTTAACATAGACATGTCTGTCAGGACCTTAGCTTTAAAGAGGTCAATTATAAGTCTTCGTAATAATGCAAATAAGAGGAAAAAGAAACAATTTGGGGAGGCGGATTTTTATTCAATGGCACAAGAAAAAGAAATCCAGTATTTCCCAATCCTGAGGTCATTTCCTCATACCACATCCTAACCTCAAACATGTCTTCTCCATAGAAGTATAACCTTATGGCAACAAAGGAAATAATGTTCAGGGCAGTGGGAGAGCAGGGAGGGAGATGGATGAAATAAGGAGGAGTGGAAGCAACGTAGCTCGGGAGCAGAGAACTAGGGAGTTAGGAAGACAGAGAAAGTGCTTAAGCAAAGAGTGATAAGGAAGAGAGAGGCAGAAAGGCCAGGAGAGGGAGAGAAGGGCGGGGGAGAGGAAAGGAGAGAAGGACCGGGAGGCTTGAGGGAGGATAGAGAGGGGGCTGCACAGAGACAGAGCTTGTTCACCACGTACTTACATACTGAATAAGAAGTGGGCATCGGGCATAAAGCACAAACTTGTGGGCGTATAGCACTTCCCCACTGTCCAACTGAAACTGAACATCACTCAGGTGTGGGTTATTAACCATGGCACTGAAGTCAGCCACCAGCAAGCCAAGGGAGAGCTGAAATAGGACAAGAGCTGTCACTTCCATGTGTCACTTGCCTCTCTAACTATACAGGTTCCCCAATTGGGATGATGCTAGGGTGGCCAGGTGGGACCCTTGCACTCCTCTCAATAGGGTTCCTACATGGGGTTCCACCTGTAAGCTTCCTTAAGTCATTCAGCAACATGGAACAGCAAAACACTAACTTCTTTCTCAAATGCTCTATCACACTGAGTATTCCCTGCCTAAAACCAGCACATTTAGAGGCTTGGATGTTCTAAAAAGGTGGGAACTGGAAGATGGCAGCTAGTGAGCACCATGTGTGCCAGACCTAGTGTCTCACAAACATTTCTGTGTGGCCCTGCAGAGAAATTTACCAGCCCAGTATAACAGATGAGGACCTCTAGTCCAAACGATTCAGAGACCTGGCTGAGAGGAAGTCCAAGCCCCTTCTCCATGTGCCATGGTCACCAGAACTTGGTGTGATACTGACATGCTAATGGGGTGACATTCACTCTAAGAAAAACCAATTTCTCACGCAGAACATGAACTATTAGGGGGAGGCCAGCCTGGGACCAGCATGTCAGCAGGGCAGTGAATCCTGAATGAATGAATGAAACTTGGAGAAATGAGTGCATAGGGCAGCCGGCTGAATGAGGGGACCTCAGAGTAATGGCAGTCCCTCTGGGGTCCCAAGCATGCAGGCTCCCAGGGCTTGGTAAATGAGTTACCCCTATAGTTCAGTGACAAATGGGACAAAGCCTCATGGTTGAGCCCTGACAGGGGGACAGGCGGTGACTGCAGTGGACGTATGATGAGCACCTGCAGCCAAGACTGTAGAACTGGAGCAAGGCCAGGCCCCATAGGGAGGTCCTTACCGAAGCCTGGCTTCCCATTTCCAATTGCTGCTCCTCAGCTGGCAGGACAAACCCAGTCAGTGGAAGGACACCAGGCAACAGATCCATCCCTGAGAGAATTTGCAGGTTAAAAGAACATCACCTCGTGGCAACATCAGCTTCCAGGGAAAGAGCCTCAACTGTGGGCTGAGCTGACCCCAGAGGGGCCTTGGACTTCTTTGTGAAAGTGATGCCCACAACCACTTCCACCACTATCCTCTTCCAACAGAAGGATGCAAGCAATAAAATAAACAGAATTTGCCCACTGACCACTCACTCTGGACAAATGGCTCTTTCCTTGGTTAAAGTTTAAGGAAATGGTGATACTTACCCCTGTCAGATTCACTTTTAAGAAAAAAATGAAAGCACCTACAGAGACTACCCTTTCTCCCCATCATACAGGGACAAGCCAGGGAACCCCAAAGCTGCCTTCATGGTCTTGGTCACAGAGTGGCAAACGCCCAGGGGAAGGCTGACTAAGGTGTCCCATCTGCTCTCTCACCTGCAGTTCCCCCTGAGTCAGCTGGGTCCCCGCTGCTGGGCAACTGGCTGGCACTCAGCCCCTCTCTTGCCAGGTCCATGAGGTCCTGCAGTGCCTGGTATTCCCTTTGGCTGGCAGACAGTGACGAGTTTCTGGAACAAGCACTGTGGAGGGCAGATGGCATGCACGCACCAGGCTGTGGCTGATCAGGGGACACGGGTGGTAGCGTGGGCATCTGTGTGAGACCCTGAAAGAAGTTGGAAGCCAGAGAGACCATGTGGCTGCCATAGCACCCACCACCCAGATGGTTTCTGATGGTGCCAGCCACAGCCCAGAGCAACCTGGGAAGCTTTTCTTCACTGCCATCTGTCAGCAAGCCTCTCTGTAACTGTAAAGGCTATGCCTGTGGCAACCACATCTGCAGAAAGATCCCTGGGAGCCCCAGTCCTCCTAATGTCATCTAAGTGGCCTCAAGCAAATGAGTAGTGATTCTAGGACCACCTGCTTCAGGCCCGTCTGGCTCCTGAGCCCCATCACAGGCAAATTCTGTCAGCCCTCTGCAGACGGACCCAAGATTCTGCATTTTAAACAAACTCTCCAGGAACACAATACATTTGGGAACTAATGGTCCTCCCTGTTCTTACCAGGAGAGCCATCTAGTTGCTGCCAAGAGAAACACTCTATGGCTGACGCCCCTAGGCTTCCTCCTTTCCCTTCCTTCTAGAAATTTCTATCCTCCAGCTGTTGATTCCCAGTGCTCTAATCCTGGAGCTGCCAAACACCCCACCATCACCACCACTGCTCCGAGCCCACCTGCATGTGCCTAGAGGGGATAGCACACCTTGGTGGACTGCTGAGGCTCCATAGGAGGCACCAGGTTTGCCGTGTAGAAAGATTCCAGAGCCCGGGCCCCGGTCAGGGCGCTGCCCTCCCATAGAAAGTTCTGCTTCCCTTTAGGTGGTTGTAGACACCTGCTGGCCTTTTCTGGCTCTTTCTTTAAAAGTCTGCTTGCAGGAAGTGGTGGTGTACTGGACAACTCAGCTTCCTGCTCTGCAAAGAGCTGGGCCACACGATCCTCAATCTGTCTTCCTGTGGTCTCCGAGTCCTGGACTAACAACTGGGGTGGGGAAAGGGGTGCTTTCTTCTTGCGACCCTTCTTGTCTAGAGAGAAAGAAAAGTGACAGTTAATAATGGAGTCATCCACATAACCCGAGGACCTTATTGCTTCAGCAGAGGCAATAAGGCGAGGCTCCCATGGAGCCCACCTGTGGACACGTATACCTGTTGGCAGCCTTTTCCTCTCAGAAAAAGCAGTTCCCAGTGTGAGCACCTCAGGCACAGCCTCCTGCTCCACCTCAGACCGGGATAGAGCCATGGCCACCAGCAGGTCCTCAGACAGCGCCTCAGGCTCCTTGACCCTCTGCCTCTTCTGTGGCTCCTTCTTTATGGGGGCTCCCCTCCTTTTCAGACCTCCAACGTGATTGCTGAAACTTAAAAGGCAGCCAAACAGAAAGGTTAGTGACAGCCCAAGCTGTGAGCACTTCCTGTTCTGAGGTGGTCCTCACTGCATGAAAGAGAGCTAGACCCCATCTCCTCTGTTAGGGAAAGAGAAAAGGGTAAATGTGGATCCATCAGACAGAGGTATCAAATGCTCTGGGAATTCACAGTGCTCATTCTGTGCCTCATGTAAGCTCACATAATCCTAGGCCGAAAGTTCAGATCCGTCCAACATGGGAGGGTCTGGGTCCTGCTGTGTGATTCTGCCCAGCCAGGTTGGGTGGCATTGTACCTGCCAGATGTGGCCAGATCCTTCCAGTGGAGTCAACATTCCATGGCTCTGAGTTAGCACCCTGGATTCTACCAAATTCTGCCCATTGATACTTCAGATGCCCTTTATGTGGTCCTGGATACATTGGCCATGAAAGGACTCCTTCCCTCCTGAGGTGCTGCTGGGCAGCACCCCTGCCCAAGACCTGAAGGAAAGGCCTCTCAGTTTGGAAAACCAGTATGGTCAGCAGGCTCAGAGGCCAACGTCCAGTGACTTATTTGGCTTGGAGAGATTTATTGCAAGATTTTCTGGCTGGAGAGAACCTGGATTGCCCATTGACTTCCACCAGGTTAGGTAAGAAATAGAAAGGTAAACATGAGAAGGAAACAAAGGAAAACACAAAGATCACCTTTCCTGCAGCTGCAGGACATTCTAGAAATACTTCTTGCTTTCACAAAAGCACATGCTCTGCCCTGACTGGTGTAGCTCAGTGGACTGAGCACTGATCTGTGAACCAAAGGGTTGTCAGTTCAATTCCCAGTTAGGGCACATGTCTGGGTTGTGAACCCCAGGTCCCCATTTGGGGGTATGTGAGAGGCAACCGCTCATTGATATTTCTCTCCCTTTCTTTCTCTCTACCTTTCCCTCTAAAAATAAAATTTTTAAATTTATTTTATTTTTTAAAAGATTTTATTCATTATTTCCAGAAAGAGAGGAATGTAGAGAGGCAGGGAGGGAGAGAAACAGAGAAGCATCAATGTATGGTTGCCTTTCACCTGCCCCCAGCCATGGATCTGGCTGGAGACTGGCTTGCAACCTGATTATGTGCCCTGGCTGGGAATCGAACCAGTGACCTTTGGGTTCGCAGGCCAGCACCTTATCCACTGTGCTACCAGCCAGGCCAATTTTTTTTTTTTTTTAAAAGCGCTTGCTTTCCAGCGGGCCAGCAATGGCTCCAGAATCTCACCTATCACCTCAAAAGATCTAAGCAAGCTCTAACTCAGTTTTCACTTCCTGGGAACTCTGAACAATAACCACAGCTTCCAAAAGGAAAAGGAGCCACCCCAATAGCCCCAGGCTCTGCCACCATGTAGGCTGCACCTCTGGACTCAGCAAGCAGGGCCTGGGCTCTGATGAAAGCAGGTGAGGAGTGTAGAGGCAAGTGGGATGCTCTGACCAGCAATGTGTCCTGGCCAGGGAGTCATGACTACCCCAGAATTCCAAATACCCAGGCTTGGCCTTAGAGCAGGGAGGCTCAAAGTCTCAGTGAAGGGGTACATGTGTAGCTTTCCACTTTAACAGCCTTCTAGAAGAATCCTCACACATCTTGCTTCACTTCTTAATGGTATTTAAAAAGCAGGTATATTTTATCTGAGTATGTAGTGTGGTCCTGCCAAAAGGCAATGGCTTAGGTAATGTCTATTCTCAGCCTTTATGCTTCCAAGTCTACAACACTACTTAGTGCTGATGTGCTAAAATGCAGACAGATTCACCAGCAAAGACTCAGCCTCTGGCCTCCCCACCTCAGCACTGACCCAGCCGACATGCCCAGAATCTATGTGTAAGGCAATGGCCAGGACAAACCAACCGCCCTTGGCGTTCCCTTTGCTCTTGAGAGCTGTTTAAGAAGTCCCAAGGACAGCAGGCCAGGGCTAAAGCTGTATGTATTCCCTAGAACAGTGGGTTCTACTCTGATACCTATAGTGGCAGGGCCAATGAGCACAAAGTTGACCCTCTGCCACTTTTCTATCTGTGGTTTGCGTGCAAAGCTGTGTCATCAGCAAGGCCTCCTGTTTTAACACTTAAATATTTAATTCATGCAAATATTTTTAAAGGCCTATGGTTCTGTCTCACTAACTCTTTGAATTATGCTAAGTAATCTCACATTAACAATATGAAAATCGGACTTCCATTGTGGTGGAAGTGAGGCTGTACCCACATGTGAAAGATATGGTAACGTGAATTACCAAATTCTCAGCTGCTCCAGAGGGTATTGACCACAGGGTCTTCGGAACGGAAAATTTGCAGAGGGAAGGCCCTCAAAGAAACCAGTCCAACTAGTCATCTCCAAAGTCACAACCACACCCACATGGACCATTTCAAAGCCACCTGGGATACAGAATTTGTCCCCTCCTCAAGCCCTGTGGAGACTGGGACTGATATCCTCATGTTTCATTTCCAGAATCAGAGGGCTCTGTTGTGCTCCAACACTACATAAAGCTTTCTTTCTTTCTTTTTTTAATCATGTGCTTCTTTGATTTTCTTCCTTTACATTTGACTCACCTTGACGCCTGTGCCAGTGTGCTGCAGGTCCCCTCTGGCTGAGCTGTCTGTAGCCTTACGGCCTGGAGCAGGAGCTGGGGGCCAACCTCCATCTTCACTGCACACTTTTTCAAGTGATTGATTCTGCTTTTGGGGGTGAGAAACGGCTTGCCACAAATTGGGCATTCAGGGATCTGAGGTGCAGTAGGTCTCAGTGCCTTTTCTGCCTTATCCAAGCACCTGAAGGAAAACAGTAAATGCAGAACCACCTTCCCTGGTGATTCCATGCCTACAAGGACATGCTGTGGGCCAAAGTTTGTTCCCCCAAAGCTGGTCCCTCCACACAACCTGTAATCAGCCTCCAGATACAGAATTCAGTTATCTGTTAGCAAAGGTGACCACAGAAAGCAAGGACATGATGTCTCTCTCCCTCTCTCCCTTCCCCTCTTTCTAAAAATAATGAAATAAAATCTTAAAAAAAAAAAAAGAAAAAGAAAGCAAGAACAGTTTCAACATAATCAAAGAGTCTCTACATGACCCAGCAATTCCACAGCATTTGGGAATGACCCAAGTGGATTCCCAAAAGAACTGAAAATAGATACTTAAGCAAACACATGAAATGCATGTTCATGGCATCTCTATTCACAATACTTAAATGGTAGAAACAATGGAAACATCCATGAATGGATAAGTAGATAAATAAGATGTTGTCTACCCATATAATGGAATCTTATTCAGCCATAAAAAAGTGGAAAGCACCGATGCAAGCTATAACTTGGGTGAACCTTGAAAACTATGCTGAATGAAGCAAGCCAGACACACAAAGGCCACACATTATTTGATTCCACTTATGTCCAGAATAGGCAAATTGATGGGAGACAGAAAGCACATCAGTCATTGCCAGGGGCTGGGGAAAGAGGAAATGGGGAGCAAATGCTAATGGGTACAAATTTTCTTTTTGGGGTGATAAAATACTCTAAAATTGATGGCTGCATAACTCTGTGAATATTACTAAATGAAACTCGTTGAATTTTTCACTCTAAATGGATTCATTGTATGGTACGTGAATTATATCTCAATAAAGCTTTAAAAAAAATAAAAAGCAAGGGTAGGCCAACACCAAGACTGAAATGTAAGGTATCTCAAGATTACCACTATAGCCAAAGGGGCCCCTGGCTCTGATCACACCCAAGAGAAAGGTGACAGCTGAGCTCCTCCTACCAGTTCACATGCTGCTCCCTCCGTGTCACATTCATAGCTGAGAGGTTCTTTTGACAGATCTGGCAGAAGAACAACCCCTTCTCCTCCAGGCTATCGTCCTGTGCAGAGGCTCGCTCCTGCCCAAACTCCTGCTGTAGGGCCAAGGCCACTGCACTGTCGCTCTCTGTGGCAGGGAGCCAGGGCCCAGACCCTGTGAAGAGCATGAAGGTCCATGAGGACAAGCTCATCCTCAGACCTCTATCAGATCTCACAGAGCAAGGCACCATCCAGTGAAATGGGGCAGTAAATGGGGCTCCTAGAACAGTACTTACCAAACTTTGTGTAAAAATCACCTGGGAATCTGGCTAAATAAAGGTCTGAATTATGAAGGTCTAGGTGGAGCCTGAGCTCCTGCAACTCTAACAACTCCCAGGTAAGGCTGAAACTGGTGTGCTACGACCACTCTGCATATCAAGTCCTAGAGAACTTTCCTTTTATTTTTTCCCACTTCTGTTAAGGTCAGCTGCCTTGGACACATCAGGTTCACAAGGCTCCTCCAATAAATCAAAGTTTTCTCTTCAAAGTTCAACCTTTCCTACTGCTGTGACCCCTATGACCTCTGTTGCCCATCCCGGAAAAAGGATGGGCATCCAGATCAGAGCCAGGCCTTAAAATGGCTCCCAACGTAGCTGAGCCTTACTTCCACCATGCTCCGTCACATCTGATGCTACTGAAGCAGAACGTTGGGGTTCATGAGGGCTATTCCCTGAAAACTTCATAAATTTCCAATTCTTGAATACTACTAATGGCCTATCACTCTTTCCACCAAATACAGAAAAGCATCATGCTTTATTTTGGTGTCCCCCTCCCCAACCCTTTTTTTTTTTTTTTTTTTTTTTTTAAGCTAAGCATTGGTTTCTCTCTCATGAGCATTATTGAGCATGATGGGAAGCCACTAAGGCACATGTAGAAAAGGTACAGGGCTCACATACTGGCTGAGCAACTCCTCTGCACCCCTTGGGTGCTCAAGGGCTCAAGAAATGATGCCATGGCAGATGTCACCTTGCTACCTGTGTGGACCTTTGAGCTAGCCTAAGAATCATTAGTTCTCCTAAAGTAAAATATGCAAATATAATACCATGAAACTACATTAGCTGTAGATCTGTCCATATAGTTTCTTCCTGTTTCTTTTCCTTTTATATATTTTCACCAGAGATGAGGATTCATATTGTTTTGGGGATGAAGACTGGAACCACCAGTCTGTTTCATCTGGAGCCAATGAGACCTGTAGTTTACTCAGTGTAATGCAACAGAGATTGCAGGAAGGTGTTAAATGACATCATGAAGAAACAATCAACCAAATCCAGAAAGTGGTAAATTTTAAGACAGTTACCTGGACTCTGCAAAAAGTACCATTAAAACAGAAACAAAAACAAGAACAAGGGACTGTTCTAGGCTTTAGACTTTAAGAGACTACTGGCTATAGCCATAGAAAGTATGTGAACTTACAGTACTGAAAAATCAGACACCAGCTACAAAAGCTATCCTTTGGACAACTGAGGAAATTCGAATATGCATTGGGTATCAGGCAATACTATGGAATTAAGTGTGATAATGCTATTGTGATCATGGAGAATCTAGGGGTAAAGTGTCGTGATGCTTACAACTTACTTTAACATGAAATAGACATATTTATAGAGACATAAAAAAACATACGGCAAAACGTTAACAATTGTTAAATCTAGGCTGAGAATATAGGAGGTCTGTTATAAAATATTCTTTGACTTTTCTGTATGGAAAGAATTAAGAATAAAAAGTCAAAATTGTCCTGACTGGTGGCACAGTGGATAAGGCACCAGCCTGTGAACCCAAAGGTCCCTGGTTTGATTCCCAGCCAGGGCACGTAACGAGGTTGCAAACCAGGTCTCCAGCCAAGTCTGTTGCTGGAGGCAGGTGAAAGGCAACCATACATTGATGTCTCTCTCCCTCTCTGCCTCTATCCCTTTCCCTCTCTCTAAAAATAATAAATTTTAAAAAAATTCAAAATTAAAACAAGAGGAAGAGGTACCTGTCAAAGAAACAAAGTGAGAAATGACCCAAGGGACCCTTTGTTGCCTGGCTAGACAACACAAATTGGCAAAGGAAGAATGCCAGGCAGAGTCACCCTCCACAGAAATACAGCTTGTTCCTTCCTGTTCCCCATTCTCTAGAATTAGTATTTATTCCTGTTGGGAAGACAGAGAAATCCTGTCATACCGTTCCCCGCCATTACTGCCTCTTGAGGGCTCTTTGGGATGTTTTCTTCAAGTGCAGCTTGGAGGGAGCATTCTTCTGATGCATGTTTCAAACGCTCAGGGTCTGCTCTCTTGAACTGCTGCATTCGCTGTAGGACCACCTCGGCTGCCCGGGGTTTGGAGGGACTTGGCACCATCACAGTCAGGCAGGAAGAAGGGGGCTGGGAGTTGCTATTAGGAGCAGCCCATGAAGAGAAAAATACTCACATGTATCTGTTCTAGGTGGAGAAACAAATCACTCTTCTACCAAATAAAGGTTAGATATAAGTTTCAACAAGGATCCTTTACCAACTGGTTTAGGTTTAATCCCCAAGTGTGAATAGGATTATTTCTTGGTAACCTCACTGTTTATGGTGATATGAATGTATCTGCCACAAAGATCTATGACAAGAGGGAATGGGGAGTAAATACTAATGGGTACAGGGTTTATTTGTGGGTGACGAAAATGTTTTAACCTGGCTGGTGGCACAGTGGATAAGGCACCAGCCTGTGAACCCAAGGGTCGCTGGTTTGATTCCCAGCCAGGGCACATAACCAGGTTGCAAGCCAGGTCTCTAGCCAGGTCTGTAGCTGGAGGCAGGTGAAAGGCAACCATACAAAGATTTCTCTCTCCCTCTCTGCCTCTCTCCCTACTCCTCTCTCTAAAAATAATAAATAAAATCTTTTAAAAAAATGTTTTAAGATTAGCTAGTGGTGATGGTTTCACAACTCTGTGAATATACTAAAGCCATTGAACTGCACACTTCAAAAGAGTGAATTTTATAGAACAGGAATATCTCTATAAAACTCTTATAAAAAATATTAATGACAAACATTTATATCTTTGTAGGTCAGGACTTTTCTTTTATCTTGGCAGAAGGCCTCTAGTGGGGATCCATGAAGCCTCTGAAGCTGTATGTCAATTTTGCAAGTATATGTCAGGGAGCAGTTTTCTGTGGGAAATCATGCATACCTTTCACTAGACTCTCAGATGGAGCATGAAGGACCAACATTTTAGCAACATTACTGACGCCTTACAACAGTCTCTGGGAGATAGATCTTTACCACCACTCCACTGAGAGGTCATGCTGACCACACTGGGTACAAAATATTTTTTAAGATTAGGAAGTGAAGGTGAGAAAAATTTAGAAACAGAAGTGTGGAGTTCAAAGATCTTGCTCTGTATTAGATATGCAAGGCTGGTTTTCAGCTTTGCATGAAAAACATATGCTAAGCATATGGTTTAAAACATTACAAGCAACAGAGGAAGAAAGCTGCTTTAAACAAATGAACTCAAATAAATAAATAAATAAAAACAGCAGAGGAAATAAAAGTTATTTGAAGGAGAAAGGAAGGACCTGAAGATTCTCCTGGAACTTAAACTCATATGGCACCCACTATGGAATGATTTAGAGGAAATGGGAGAAGCAACATTATTTTCATGTTCATATAACTCATGTCAACTATATAATGTAAACATTAATAAGAAACTGGAAGAGAAGAGGTCCCCAAACATAATCATGTGAAAAATTCACACAGGGGTTATATTTTTTATGACTATTACTTAAAACAGGACTTGGCAAACTATGGTCCCCGGGCTGGCTGCCTGTTTTTTTGTAAATTCAGTTTTGCTGGAACACAGCTCATTCACTTATTGTCTAGGGAATTGAGGAGTTGTGACAGAGATCATATGGCCTGCAAAGCCAAAAAATTTACTACCTCGCCTTTTATAGAAAACTTTCTGGCACCTAGTTTAAAATACTACAAACCACCTCTGGTTTCCTCCCTGGAGGTTCTGGCAGTGTTTCTGGCTGGGTTACCTGTCTGGGTGCCCCGTGCACTCTCCTGAAGCACCGCAGAAGCAAGCACACTTCCTTCCCCATTCTCAGGGGGAGCTGGTTCATTCTCCTGCCACTTGGGTATCCCTTGTTTTTTCGTCCTTGTAGCCTGGTTGCTGGGTCGAGTTTTCTTCTCCCTGGGGCCTTGAAGGGTTTTGCTCTTGGTAGCAGTGGGTTTGGTTCTTCCCAGTCTGCTTGTTATCTGAGTGCTGTTTGAGGCCTTTTTTGTCTTCCTTTCCCCTGATACTTCCTTGGTGCCATTCTTTTTCACCCTTTGGAAAAAACTGGCACAGAGTTCCTTAAAATCATCGTCTGACTCATCCATCATCAGACCAGTTTAAAGGCTTTCAAAGTGGTTTTCAGAAGACTGAGAGTCAATCTGGGGACCCAAGAATGAGGTTAGCTGGGCCTCATTCAGAATCACAGCTTCATGAGCATTCTTTAATTTTCACTGAGATGCCTGGAGAGTCTGCACAATTGAGCAAAAAGTACTGATTTTTTCCCTCCATAATGATTTAAAACGTCTTTCTTCCAATTGATCCTGTGTTAAACAGCATGCTTAAAGATTCCCTCTGTTAAAAGGGAATTTGAGAGGTTTTGTTGTCCAATATATGCCTCCGAGGTAGAATACATATGAAGTTGATACTCAGGTGATTGTCCAAGATCTCCATGGTGATAAAAAGCACATTTGGTTCATTTAATTTCACATCTGCGGAAAACCAAAAGCATCTAAGTGTAATTAGACAGAGATTGTCATGCTGTGCCATTTCTTCCAAGAAGGTATAAAAGCATGTGAAGTATGGGAGTCATGATACCCCTGTCAATACTCAGGTACAGACCCATCATCCTATAGGACATCACAACACAATGGGTCAGGGGAGGGTTTAAAAACCCATCAAAGTATGTTCTTTCACAGGCAGAAAAACTTGGGCATTTTGGCAGAGTAATGTTTTGCTGAAAGCTGGGGAATAAGTCCCATGAAAGGCCGTCACCACAAAAAAAATGATGATTCCCAAATTCAGAAAAACTATCTGTAAATTTACGCTGGTCTAAGGCTTCCAGCTATCAGCAGGAGAGGAAGGTGGGGGTGGATAAATATATGAGAATGAATACTCGAAAGTTAAGGAGTTAGAAACAAATAAAAGGTAGGAACACAAGAGGCTCTCCTTCATTGATACAACCAAGTTTTCAAAGTCAAAATAGGCCACTTGTTCCATACTCTCACCCCAGCAAGAGCTCCCCAAACTCCGCTGACTAGAATGCTGTCCAAATGCAAAGGTAAGGCCTTATGAGCATGATTATTTACATCAGCACAGTTTAGTGGGGTTCAAAAATCAAAATTGAATGATTCAATGACAGAAAGTTCATTTCAAATTCAATAGTGTACTCCACTGTGCAAGTAATCCCATTAATCATCTAGTTTTCCAGTGCTAGGTAGACACAGAGACCTAGAATCTACTTAGCATGGCTGGTTCATTCACATCTTCCAAGCTACCTCCTTAGAGAAGCTTCCCCTTATCCTTTAAGTACATCCTCTCCACCCTATTATTTTCTTTCATCACACACTTTTCACAATAGCACTTATCACAAGTTATCATGTAATAAATAACATTTATTGACCGCTTACTCTATGCCAGGCACCAGTCCAATTGCTTTACAAGTCTAATTCATTTAATCCTTGCAACAACCTTATTCGGTAGAACCCACTGCCATCCCTACTTTACAGCAAGGAATCAAACATTAAGAATGAGGGACTAGCTCAAGTTCACAGCTTTTGAAGTGACACAGCAGGGATCAAATCCAGGCATTATAGTTCCAGGCATCAACCCAAATTCATTTACTTATTGTTTGTCCCCCCAAGCTCAAAACATGAGGAGGGCACACAGATTCATCTATTTTACTACGTATTCTCTTTAGCTGAGAGGCACCTCACTTGTAAAAAGTGCTCGACATTTATTTGTTGAATTAACACTGCAAAGAGTTTCGTACTATAGGAGGGAACAGAAAGTGGGTGGGGGTGGGAGATAAGGCTTCAAGGAGAGACAGAGATCAATGTCAGAGACCTTGGAATGTTAGGCTAACCAAACAATTTTATCCTGTTGGCTGTGGAGAGCCAAAGCAATTTCCACCCTCCACATGCCATCTCCACATCTCTGTTAAAACAGTCCATCTCCTGTACGTACTCAACCAGTATTTGCTTAAGGACATAGCAGGTTCTAGGAGATCTCAAGTTTCCAGAGGGCCGGCGATTTTCCCTACTCAGCTTTGGTACCTACGACGGCGCCGGGCTCCCAGGGGATGCAAAATGAATGGGCACAAGAGAGGCAGACCCTTCGGTTCCCCTCAACCCGGTAACACAAGGGAAACGGGAAGGGGGCTCAGCCTGGGGAAAGGCTGGCAAGGACTCTGGACAGCTAATTGCGGTCGCCAGACTAACCCCGAGCAGTGACTCTCAGGGTACCCGGATCCCCCCACTTCTCCTCCCTTCAGGCAGCCCGGGCCTCCTTCACCCAAATGTTGCTCTTGCCTCTACACCGCAGCTGGAAGGGGGAGAGAAAGGTCCGAGAAGGATGGATCTCCTTCACCCAGGTGCAGACTCCTAGCCCCAAAGCCCAGCCCCTCCTACCTCCGGCGCCGGGGCGTCCAGGTCCCAACGGAGAGCCTCAGGCCTGCGCATGCGCCGGCCCCCATTTCCCCCTAGACGGTTGCTTCTGCGCAGGCGCAGAGCGCTCCGGGAGGCTTGCTTCCCATCCTCCTCCGCGGCCTGGGCGCGAGACTAAGAGCATTTCCGGGGGCCGCGAAGCGTAGCGAGGCCGGGCGTCGTGGTGCTCTGCGGAGCCCCTTCCCTTAGACCCCAGTAGTCGCAGGGTTGGGTAGTGGGTATGGCTGCTGGTGCAGGGGCGCCCGAAAAGTGTTGAGGTAAAGTCGGGGTGACTTCAGGACACCGCCGCAGTTTTAAGATGAATTTTGGGTCCACCACGGTTCACACCAGAGATGTTTGTGTATTCAATGGCGGCCCACCCGGCGCACCTGCCTCAGGAGCCAAGGAGTAAATGGTGGGAGGGGGATTTGGAGAGACGCCAAGTGCGTTCCGGCGGGGAGGGAGATCCCGGAGAAGTAGCGAACAGGTGGAGTCTTGGAGGTCGGGAGGCGTTAGCTAGAGAGTCACCCTGTGCGTGCAGAGGCTGAGGTGATACCTTCTCCAGCCTGGCTATAGGGGTTCGCCGCGGGCCGTATTTAAGGGAGTTTACAAGTCACATTAAGCGTTTGAACTTCAACCTGGGATCATTGGAAGCCATTGAAGATTTTGTTTTTATAGGACGTCCTAGTTACATTGTAAAAATGGACCCGGAGCAGTAAGACTGGAGCCCCTTTAGGAGGCTGTTACAATCTGGGTGAGAAATGAGGTTGTCCTGAATTAGCAGTTGAAATAGAGAAATAGTAAGGTGTTTGAAACGCCGTGACCTAATTATGTATTACAATTTGTAGGTTTCTGGTCCGAGCACTGATACAATGGAATACAGGAAGAGTAGGTTTGGAGGGAAGAGAATACATAGGAGTTTTTTAAAATATATACATATAATTTACATATAAAGTTCACCTATGTGTATGATTCAGTGATTTTTTAGTACATTCACAAGGTTGTACAACCGCCCTCACTGTCTAAATCAACATTTTGTAACCCACAAACAGAAATCTTTGTACTGTAAGCATTTCCTCCACATTCCCCCGTACTCTGTCCCCAGCAATTATTAATGTACTTTGTTTCCATGGATTTGCCTAGTCTGTACATTTATATAAATGGATTCATACAATATGTGGCCTATTCTGTCTGGCTCTTATTAACATTGATTTTAAGATTCATGTTGTAGCATGAGTCAATGTATTTCTTTTGATGGCTGGATCCTGTTTCCCTGTATGGCTCTACCACATTTTGTTTATTATCAGTTGGTGGACATTTGATCTGTTTCTGTTTTTGACTGTTATAATAATGCTGCTGTGAACATCCATGTGCAAGTTTTGTGTCTTTAGTTCATTTGGACATACTCGTGTGTGTAATGGCTGGGTCATACTACATTTGATTCTGAGTGCTGAATGTGAAATGTTAATAGAACTTCCAAGACATTTTTCTTTTATATTTTATTGATTATACTCTTAAAGTTGTCCCAATTTCTTCCCCTATTCCCATCTACCCCAGCCCTTCCCTTCCCTCCAGCAGTCCCCCACCTTAGCTCATGTACATGAGTCGTGCATATAAGTTCTTTAGCTTCTCCATTTACTTTACTGTTCTTAACATCTCCCTGTTTTGTACCTACCAGTTATGCTTCTTGATCCCTGCACCTTTACCCCTATTCTCTCCCCTTCCTCCTCCCCAATGATAACCCTCCACATGATCTCCATATCTATGGTTCTCTTCCTGTACTAGCTGTTTGCTTGGTTTTGTTTTTTATTTTAAGATTCATTTGTCGATAGTTATGAGTTTGTTATAATTTTACTGTTCAGTTTTGATCTTTTTCTTAAATGTGTCCCTTTAACATTTCATATAATAATGATTGGAGATGATGAACTCCTTTAGCTTTAACTTTGTCTAGGAAGCACTTTTTCTGCCCTTCCATTCTAAATGATAGCTTTGCTGGCTAGAGTAATTTTGGTTGTAGGTCCCTGCTTTTCATCACTTTGAATACTTCCTGCCAGTCCCTTCTTGCCTGCAGTTTCTTTGGAGAATTCAGCTGATAGTCTTGTAGGAACTCCTTTGTAGGTAACTTTTCTTTTCTCTTGCTGCTTTTAAGATGATCTCTTTAGTCTTAACCTTCGGCATTTTAATTAAGATGTGTCTTGGTGTGGCCCTCTTTGAGTCTAGCTTGTTTGGGACTCTCCGCTTCCTGGGCTTGTATGTTTATTCCCTTTGCCTAATTAACGAAGTTTCCTTTCACTATTTTTTCACATAAGTTTCCAATTCTTGCTCTTTTTTTTCTTCCAGCAGCTCTTTGATTTGGATGTTGGCACTTTTGGTGATGCCCCAGAGTCTTATTCCCTCCTCCTCATTTTTTGAAACTCTTGTTTCTTCTGTTCTGGTCAAATGTTTATTTCTTCCTATGTTCCAAATAATTGATTTGAACCCCAGCTTCCTTTCCTTCACTGCTGGTTTCATGTGAATTTTTTATTTCACTTAGTGTAACCTTCATTTCTTCCTTTACTATTTTTTTGGCCATAGTCAGGAAGTTCTCTGATCATCTGATAACCAGTGTTTTGAACTCTGCATTTGGTAGGTTGGCTATTTTCTCCTTGGCTTAGTTCTCCCTCTGGAGATTGATTGGCTCTTTCTTTTGGGCCCTACTACTTGTCTCCTCAACTTGACAGTCTCCTTTGTTTGCCTCTGTGTATTAGGTAGAGCTGTTATGTTGTAAGGTGCCAAGCCTGTGAGTAAGGTAGAGTTGTTTCACCTTTGTGTTGTAAGGGGCAGAGCCTTAGATATTCATCAGTACAGGGCAACCTGGTTCACAGCCTTGTGGCATTGTATGTTGGGGAGGGGTCAGAGAGGGAACAATGCCACTTGCTCGGCCCCTGCCCCTTTTCCAGTCAATTCACCTACTTCCTGTAAATGGTACCCCTCTAGCTGTCATCCTGGTGATGGTTCCCAGAGTGAGTGGGTTTGTGTACATTCCAGGAATGTGGAGGCCCCCTACACACACTCTCCTAAGAAACCAGCAGTTTCTTCTGCTGCCCCAACAATCCCCACTGGTTTTCACAGCCAGCAATGAAGCTTTATTTTCCCGGTGCTGGAACTGTGAGTTTTACGGTATGGCCTGGCACTGGGATTGCTCCCCAAGTGTTCCTCCAGCTTTTATAACATGTGACTATTTGTTCCACTGGATGGCCACATCCACTGCCTTGCTTCCACTGCTGGCACCACCACTGTGCCCTCTCCTAGCTCCCTGTCTCCACCCCTCCTACCTGTCTGGATAAGTATTACTTCTCTATATCTTTGTTAGACTTCCATGCAGTTCAGTTTTCTGGTAGTTATGTGTGTGTGTGTGTTTTTTAAAGATTTTATTCTTTTCAGAGAGAAGGGTAGGGAGGGAGGAAGAAAGGGAGAGAAACTTAAATGTATGGCTGCCTTTCACCTGCCTCTAGCTATGGACCTGGTTGGAGACCTGGCTTGAAACCTGGTTATGTGCCCGGGCTGGGGAATTGAACCAGCAACCTTTGGGTTTGCAGGCTGGTGCTCTGGTTGTTTTTGTTTTGAAGTAGATGTAATCCTTCTTAATGGTTGTACAAGGAGGCAAAGCATGTCTGCTTACGCCTCCATCTTGGGTTGGAAGTCCTTTTTCTTTTAAAAAAAAATTTTTTTTTTTTTTATTAGAGAGAGAGTGAGATTGGTTTGTTGTTTCATTTGTTTATGTCATCCATTGGCTGATTCTTGTATGTGTCCTAATGGGAAACTGAACCAACAGCCTCGGCTTATTGGGATGATGCTCTGACCAAACCAACTGAGCTGCCCAGGAAGGAGTTTAGGAGTTGTTACTTGGTTTTGGAAACCTAAGTTAGTTTGTAGTATGATTTCTGATTGATTGGATGGGTTAGAGCAAGAGTTGGACATAGGCAGCAAAGAGGGATGGATGGGGTGGGGAATCTCATTTTTACTGGCGGAATATTTATAGAGGTGCCTGAGTGACAACATGGAGAGGCCAGTGCCATTGAAAGAAGCATGTATTACATTCTGGAGAGTAAAGGCATGCCATACTATAGGCTGCAGAAGCAGGAGCTAGGGGGAGGCTTGGGTCAGGCCCTTTGTTCCATGAGAAAGGCAAGGCAGGGCAGGGTAAACCTTTTAGGACTGGCTAGTTTGAATAATTTTGGCAGATTTTGGGCAATAGGAATGGTCTCTGGTTGCCTGGTACCTAGCCCTAGGATGATTTAGGGCAGGGACAATATTGGCTTGGTCTGTGAGAGTTAAAGGAATTGATTGCTTTGCATTTGAGAGGCTGCTCCCAACTAAGTTGAGTACTGTCTTCAGGAATTAGCTAGCCCTGGAAAAGGGCAGTTTTGCTGCAAGATTTTTAAGATGTCAACACATTACAAGATACAAAATATATATCAATATATCTTTAACATGATTAATGCACAGGGAAATGGCTGGTATGATGTGAAGGACAGTTTTAAAGATGGTGCTTATTTTTCTCCAAATTGAAAATGAAAAGCCTGAGTCTAATTTAGGACTTAAATCTCTTAGAGGCTCCAGAGAAGAAAACCTCCCTCTCCTCCCCCAGTCTGGCCAATGGAGTGTTATTCTTTTAAGCAAAATGAGTTAGCTGAAGTGTGCAGAAGAGAGTGTTCCTTAAGCCTTGCATTCTCAACTGAATCAACTGTGAAATATTTTTAACTGGAAATGCTTGGACACCACCCTTAGAGCTACTAAATAAATCTTGGACAGAGTTTCCTACCTGTATCTTTTGAAAGTTTTACAGATGATTTTGATGGTTTCTTGATTAGAGACTGATTTTCACTATGTTTAACCAATACCTACTGGACAAATCTTATAGGCTAAATATAAAAGAGATGTCAAAAACTGGATAAGGGGTAATTGGGATTTAGAGTTAGACATGATTCCTCCCTTCAAGGGACAAAATTCTGGGGGAGCTTTCTCTTTGGGCCAAGGTGAACCATGGAGTCCCCTTGATCTGTACCATATTGTGATTTATTTTTAGAAGTCCGAAGTTCACAGCTTCCACTAGAACTAGCTAGGAGTCACTCAATGTGACTAAACTAAATGAAGTGTTAGGAAACAATGTTAATAGGTCCATGTTATTTCAGTGGAAATACTGCTTGTATCTTGCCAGAATGTATGATAGAACTGCACTGCCAAAACATGTAAGCCAGTAATTGTGAGGGATCCCTGACCCGCAGAGATCCCCTCGGTTGCTGTGGATGAAATGAACCTTTCCAGGGAACTTGTGTGAGGCGAGGTAGGCCAACCAGTGACTCCAGGTTGAAGGCCCTGTTCACCATTCCCAAATATCTTTTATTGAAAGTGGTAAACTTGAAGGTATGTAGCTTGTCAATCAATGGTAAACAATGCTAATTACAGGGAAATGAAAAAAACAAGTGAAAGGGCAGGAAGATCTCACTCAGGTCAGGATGTTCATTCAATTTTAAAAACTTCCGCTGTTGATACAACAAAGGATTAGACAAGGTGAGAAAACAGGACAGGCTTCATAGTGGCTAAAATATTTTCTCATGGCCCTATTCCAACCCCAGAGTCCACGGCTATAACATGGAAACATGTATGTACCCAGCCTTCCCAGTTTTCCAGTCAGGTCTTACAAACTTAGCCTGGCCCCATGTGGGACCCAAATGTCAACATTTTCCCAGGCGAACCCTGACAAATAATAGGAAGGAATATTTAATACATTAAAAGTCCAAGATTGCCAGGTATGGCTTGGTTGGGTGTTGCTCTGTGAAATCAAATGTCTTTCGTTCCACTCCCAGTCAGGGCACATGCTTTGATTGAGGGTTCAGTCTCTGATCAGGGTGCGTACAAGAAGCAACTGATAAATGTTTCTCTTCCTCTTTTTCTCCCTCCCTTACCTTCTCTCTAAAAAAAATAAATAAAATATATTTTTTAAAAAGTCAGGCCCTGCCTGGTGTGTGTGGCTCAGTTGATTGGCACCAGCCTGCAAACCGAAGGGTTGCCAGTTCAATTCCCAGTCAGGGCACATAACTAGGTTGCAACCCAGGTCTCCAGCCATGTCCCCAGCTGAAGGCAGGTGAAAGGCAACCATACTTTGATGTTTCTTTCCCTTTCTTCTGCCCTCCCTGCTCTTCTCTAAAAATAATGAATAAAATCTTTAAAAAATAAAATAATAATTTTAAAAGGTCAGGATTTTCCGTATGTTTAATAAACCTTCCAAGGTTTATCAGAAAGAGAAAATGGATGTAGAAGTGTGTGGAAAAATTAAGACACAATGTAGAGGCTCTTTCCAAGGAGTACATCTTTTTTTTTTTTTTCTTCTCTTTTTGTCCAGGAGAAACAGGCACAGGTTAAATATGCTATAATTATCACTTCCTTACCCCCCTGGAATATTTCCTTTTTGGAAACTTTTGGCATCTTCCACTGAGTTAATGTTTTAAACACTTCTATAGAAGAAATGAAAGACCCTTGTCTCAATTTTGTGGTTTGGTTATAAATTACAAAACCAAAACCTGCCCAGCTCCGTTTGATTTACCTTGGCAAGGGTTTGGAAGAAGGCAGAATGAACAAGGGAAGAGTTGTCCGTCTTCCCAGTGCTTTTTACTGTTGTATAATCCTATTTCCTACACTGCCACGGTTATTGAAATCAGGAGGGGAAATAACTATTTTATATTGCCAAAGTGGACAAGTCATTCTAGGTTATGCTACATTTCGCTGTCTACCACTGCCACCTTTTGTGTAATATAGTTCTATTAATTTTGCTAGTTGGATTTAAGGGGAGATTTCATGCAAATTTACTGACCTTAACTGCAAAGCAGCATTTTCCCTAATAAAATTGATAATGCCACTTATCATTTCAAAGTTAAAATTAAGTCATCTTCCACTTAATAAGATGGCACAACTCCCCTAAGTAATGTACAGATTAAGTGTAATCTCTGTCAAAATCCCAATAGCCTTTTAATTTGGAGAAATGGAAAAACTGATTTTAAAATTCATACAGAATTACAGGGAACCATAATAGCCAAAACAACCTTGACAAAGAACAGAGTTGGAGGATGCACACTTCTGATTTGAAAACTTACTGTACAGTTACAGTTACCAAGACTACCCTTGCTGGTGTGGCTTAGTGGATTGAGTGCTAGCCTGTAAACTGAAAGGTTACTGATTTGATTCCAAGTCAGGACACATGCATGACATAAGACTAAATAGGTATGGAATAGAATTGAGAGTCCAAAAATAAACCCGAAATAAACCCGTACATTCACAGACAATTGATTTTGAACAAGAATGCCCAAGACCATTTAATAGAGAAAAAATAATCTTGAATGAATGGTACTGAGGTGACTATGGATTTGACAATGGATTTTATTTTTTTTATTTTTTATTTTATTTATTATTTTTAGGGAGAAAGGCAGAGAGGGAGAGAGATATCAGCCATTCGCCTGCCTCCAGCCATGGATCTGGCTTGCAACCTGATTATGTGCCCTGGCTGGAGAATCGAACCAGCAACCTTTGGGTTCACAGGCCAGTGCCTTATCCACTGTGCCACCAGCCAGGGCAGTGATATGGATTTTAGATAGGACACCCAAAACACAGGAAGGCAACAAAAGAAAAAAATTGGACTTCATTAGAATTTAGAACTTTTGTGCATCAAAGGATACTGTCAAGAAAGGGAAAGACCATCCACAGGATAAGAAGAAATATTTGAAAGTCATATCTAAATAGGGATCTAGTATGCTCAGCATACAAATAACTCATACAACTCAACAACAGAAAGACAACCAACTCAATTAAAAAATGGGCAAAGTACTTGAAAAGACATTTCTCCAAAAAAGGTACACAAAAGATGCTCAATATAATCAGTCATTAGAGAAATGCAAGTCAAAACCCCAGAGAGGTACCATTTCACATCCACTAGGGCAGCTATTAAAACAAAAAACAGAAAATAAGTGTTAGTAAGGGTGTGGACAAGTGAAACTCACACATTGCTAGAGGTTTATAATGGTGTAGATGCTGCGGAAAACAATTAGGTGGTTCTTCAAAAGGTTGAACATAAGATTACCATATAACCCGGTAATTCTATTAGATATTTTCCCAAAAGAATTGAAAAAAGGGGGTTCAGACAAAAACATGTGCTGCTACTCACAATAACCAGAAGGTAGAAACATCCTAAATGCCCATCAGAGGATGAATTGATACATAAATTGATATATACAGTGGAAAGCATGTTACAATATATGTTTGCTTATTTTTAATGATTATACTAATGGACTTTTATTTTTAAAGGTTTGCCAGGTTCCATTTGCTGCCCTACTAAGTACTTCATTGGTTTAGCAGAGTGGTAAAAGGAAAACTCATGGATACGGCTTTCAAAAAGTTCTCATTTCATACTTATGTCACATTCATTTAGTCCTGTCACTTATCACGTCATTTAATCCCATTCATGTGATTGGGCAACAAAAGAACATTTATGAATTGTGTCCTAGGCACTTTCTCTGGTATTTTCTATCCATTATGTCCTTTAAGCCTCTGAAAAGCTCTGTGAGGTAAATATTATTGTACTTATTTATAAATAAGGAAATTGGCCTAGGATAAATAATTTGGCAAGACCACAAAGCTAGTAACTAGATCCAGGACTCAGCCCAGATCTATCTAAATACAAATTGATTGCCTCACTAAATTATCCTTCTTCCCCAAGTCCCAAGGAATCTGGGATTTATATTTTGGAGGTTCTTACCCCTTAATAGGGACTTCTAGTCCACCAATCCCTTAGCCTTCTCTTCACAACCTGATGCGGCTTGTGGGCAATCATGCCGGTAATATTCTTACCAGTAACCCTACCTTAGCCCCCTATGTTTAGCCTTATCCATTAATAAAAAAATCAATATACCTTTTTAAGTATTTTCATCTACATGCTTCCCCTCAATCCCTTTATTTTTCCTTATAATGTATCTGCTGACAGACATTGGCAGGTTGATTTGTAGAGTTTTTCATAGTTCATATTTTGTTCATTACCATATAGTACAATTTGATTTGTCCTTTTGTCCTCTAATTTCTACAAATTTATAGCTCAATCAGAGTGGGATTTAATCCCTTTGACAAGATTATAGATAATGGTGTATTTATTTATCAGGGGGTATATAATGTCTGGTTTTAATTTTTTTTGTTTGTTTGTTTAAAGATTTTATTTTATAGAGAGGGAAAGGAGGGAGAAAGGGAGAGAAGCATCCATCAGTTACCTCTCACATGTCCCCAGCTGGTGCCCTGGCCCACAACCCAAATGTGCCCTTATTGGGAATCAAACTGGCAACCTTTAGGTTCATAGGCCAGTGCTCAATCCACTGAGCCACTCCATGGTTTTGGTCGTTTTTTTTTTTTTTTTTTTTTTAAATCTATTCTGTGTATCTCTTTTTTTTAAAAAAAGATTTAATTTTTACTATTTTTAGAGAGAGGGTAAGGGAGAGAGGCAGAGAGGGAGAGAGACATCAATGTATGGTTGCCTTTCACCTGCCTCCAGCTACAAACCTAGCTGGAGGCCTGGCTTGCAACCTAGTTAATGTGCCCTGGCTGGGGAATCAAACCAGTGACCTTTGGGTTTGTAGGCTGGCACCTTATCCACTGTGCCACCAGCCAGGGCCTTTGTTTTTGTTTTTCTCCTTAATAAAGCAGCCACTGATAGGTGGTGTCTAGATCTGTTATTTCACTGGAGATTGCATAATAGTGATATTCTAATTATAATTTTGTTTTCAAGTATTAGCTGGAATAATTTTAGAGGCATACCTTCCCCTTATCTACTATTAAGTTACCCAGTGGTATAGTTCACATAGGAAAGACAGGATAAATCTTTGGTTCTTTCCTTTGTCCAGTTTTCAAAGTAATAAATTGGTATTGTCATCCCCAGAGAGTAACTAGTTAGTTTTCTTTTTAAAGCATCGTTATGAGCACTCTCTTGCTCTCAGGAGCAAACTCATACCTTTTCCTTCCCTCTTCCTCCCAGGTGCCTTACCTTTGCCTTTCTCCTAAGCTCCAAGGGCCCTTCTTTTGCTTATGTAATTTGTTTCCTGAGGCTATGCAGCCCAGCTGGCCTCTGTTGCCTCTGTAACTTTCTTAGTAATTTTCTCTTATAATTGGAAAAAAATCATTTTTCATTCTTGTATTTAAATTATTTTAGGGTTTTCAATTTATTGAAGATACTATCCTTATTGAAGCTCAAATGATTCTATCTTTGGCTAGTGGGGAGCCTCTATAACTTACCTCCTGAGTCTTTTGACACAGTCCTAGTAGTCATTGATTGTTTCCCTGATCTCTGGAGCAGGGGAGGCACACTTTTTACCTTTATCCTTTTAGGGTTCTTTTTGTCTGGGCCTGAGAATTAAATTGACATAAGACAGATCAACAGGAGAAAAGCAAACTCATTTATTTAATATAAATTTTATGTGGCATAGGCACCTTCATAAAGAAGACCCAAAGAAATTATAAAATTTACTTGCTGTTATATTAGGTTAAACACAGGCAATTGTGGGAAGTGACTAAACTGTAGGGGAAGGCTAAAGAAAGATAAGAATTTTTTTAACAAGGTCTTTTTGTCTAGATTTCTGTCAGTCTCAACTTCTTGACGATGAGACTGTTATTTTCCTTCTGTTATATATAGGGAGGATATCTCATATGGGAAATTCATCCTGTTTTTGAGCAAAAGAAGAAAGAGTAGAGCTTTTCCTTGTATTTGCTGTTTTCAAGTTCCTTTAAGTCAAATCGTCAATATGCCAAAGCTGCCTATCTTGGAATGGCATGTTCTAAACTTCTGGTATGTCAAGATGTTTTAGACTCATACACTCCTTATCTCCAGCCTTGGAATCAGGTGGGAAATGGTCATTTAAAACCACAATCTTGATGTTAGGAAGGCACATCGGTACCAGGTTGTCTGTTGCATCCAGGCCTTTCCAGTGATCAGAGCAAGGAAATATATAACATATAAATATGTATAAACTTATTAAAGTACCT
The DNA here is from genome assembly GCA_004026585.1 of Noctilio leporinus. Classification (NCBI taxonomy): domain Eukaryota; kingdom Metazoa; phylum Chordata; class Mammalia; order Chiroptera; family Noctilionidae; genus Noctilio; species Noctilio leporinus. The sequence goes on along the minus strand of PVIW01005283.1, from coordinate 21,639 downwards.
TGTGAGTTCATCTGCTTCTATGTAAGCTCAGGGTTTTTAATTAATAACTTTATGACAAATGTATTTTTTTTCCATATTAAGAATCCTGATTTTCAAGGACACAGGAGAATAGAAAAGAAAATATTACAGAATTATTCATTTCTTTTATCCTGTATTACATAGGATAAATAGAAAATGTCCATTGACATTTTATATATAAAAAATATATAGCAGGCTATATATAAAATGCTGTCAGAACTGGTTATGGTTATTGAAAACATTAAAAACATTTTTTGCTTATACTATTGCCAGTCTCTTTTTTTTCTTCAATATACTGTATCTACATTGTTATACCATGTAGCCATTACATAATATTGTCTCTTAACCCTCATTTTGTCTAAGTTTTGTAAGTGACTGTATTTTACTCCTCATCAGTTCCTGATGTTGATGTCTTCTGGTCACTCTAGATCATTCTCTAGTATGTTCTTTATTTAGCATTTATGAGAACAATATTCCCTGAATTTTTGCATGTTAGTAACAGTTGGTGCCATATATACATGAAGGTCATTGGGTTTCCTGGCTAGAAAATTCTTAGATCACACTTTTTTTTCCCCTTGTGTATGTTAAATCTGTGACTCCCATTTTATTCTGGCACAGTGTGACTGTCAAAAAGTTTGATGAAAGTTAATTAAAATATATACATAATTTTCTTTTCCTTTGAATCACATACTCATTTTTTATTCTTTTTTTTTTTTTTCAGTCCTCACCCATCCTCACCCAAGGATATGTTTATTGATTTTAGAGAGAGAGAAACATCAATGTGAGAAAAAAACATGAATCAGTTGTCTCTCATACACATCCTGACCAGGGATCAGACCCATAACCTAGGTATGTGCCCTGACCAGGAATCGAACTGGCAACCTTTTGGTATGAGACAACATTCCAACCAACTGAGCCACCTGGACAGGGCTCAGTTTTAGTTTTTAGCATTTATTCTAATTCTAGCTTTGGTTCTTTTTGAGAAACTCCATTATCGGTATGTTGTATTTTCTTTGCCTATGTTCAGTGTTTGTCACTTTCTCTTAGATTGCTTTTATCTCTCTTTCTTTGTTTTTCATTACTCTTTTTTACCTGCCAATAATCTTAAAATAGTAGTTAGGTGTTTATTTGCTCTCATGTTTCTTCTACTTCAGTTGTTCATCTCAGAAGGTTTCCTTTCTTTTATTTCTGATTTTTAAGTTGTTGAATTTCTGAATATTTAAAATTCTGAGTTATAATGTTCTTTTGTGTCTTGTGTAACAGTCATAATATTTGGTAAGCTTGGTTTTAAAAGTACGTTATGCCCTGGCTGGTGGCATAGTGGATAAGGCGCCAGCCTGCAAACCCAAAGGTCGCTGGTTTGATTCCCAGCCAGGGCACATGTAACCAGGTTGCAAGCCGGGTCTCCAGCAGGTCTATAGCTGGAGGCAGGTGAAAGGTAACCATACATTGATATCTTTCTCCCTCTCTGCCTCTATCCCTCCCCCTCTCTATAAAAATAATTAATAAAATCTTTTTAAAAGAAAGTTAAAATTTTGAAGGACAAATATCATATGATCTCACCCATTACGGGACAATAATGAGCAAAACTAACAACAAGCAAAACAGAACCAAGTATATGAATACAAGGAATAGGCCTTCAGTGGTCAGAGGGAACGGGGTTGGGGGGAGGGGGGAGGCAGAGGCAAAGAAGGGGAGCAGCTTAGACAAGAACCTAGTATAAAGGAACCATGGACATGGACAACAGGTGGGACTGACTTTGAGGGGAATGGGTGGGTGGGGAGGGGGACAGAGGGGAGCAAAAAGGGGATGGATGTAATACAACAACAATAAAATTAAAAAAAAAAAAAAAAGAAAGTTACAATTTTGATGTCCTTTTTTTGGCATGTCTTCCTGGCATAGCTCCTGGGAATGTTATTTTGCTCTTCATTTTCTTTTTTTTCATAGTAATATTTTTATAGCATTTCACCTAATGATATTTTTCCTTATTTTCTTGTGCAAATTTATTTTGCACACAGAGCTCCCTCTTGTGTGAATGTAGTGTTAAAAAATATGGTGTCTTGCTTTCTGAAATTTCCTGGCTATTTTCTTCTTCCATCTTTATCCAGACCCACTCTTTTCTTCATTTTATTGATTTATTTATAAAAGATTTTATTATTTTTTCAGAGAGAAGGGCAGGAAGGGAGGAAGAAAGGGACAGAAGCATCAATGTATGGTTGCCTTTCACCTGCCTCCAGCTACGGTCCAGGCTGGAGACCTGGCTTGCAACCTGGTTATGTGCCCTGACTGGGGAACCCAGCAAGCCACCTTTGGGTTCACAGGACGTCGCCAATCCACCGAGCCACCAGCCAGGGCTTTTCTTCATTTTTACTGTCTGTTCCCTGCTGAATTTTTATTCTGTTGCCAGCGATTTCTTCTTAGTGTGGGTCCCTTTTTGGACAGAAGCCCTGGTGGATTAATCTTAGTTTTATAGAGGTTTCATAGAGGTTAGAACCTCCTAGGTCTTTCTGCTGGCTCCTTGCTATTGGAGTAAGCAGAATCCATCCCAGTCTCAGCAGCTGTCCTCAGAATGGCTCACTGTGCCTTCAAGTGAATACCCACTGCTTATTTGGGGTTTTTCACCTCAAGTCTGTTGAGACATCCTGTTCTTCCTTCTATATTCTCTTATATTGATACTGATAACACACAGTATTATGGCTATTACTGACGTTGTCCACCTATATTGTAGGTATACAAAATAAATCTGCCTGTATTGAGTCTTTTAGCATCTTACTATTTTGTCAACTAGTTTTGTTGTGTTACTTCATGAACACTTGTTTTTGAAATCTAGTTGCAGTGGGGATTTGGGAAGATCCAGATTTTATGCTTCTACTACAGCTTTCTTCAAAGTGCATATTTAAATACACTGCTGATTCAAGTTGCACATGTTATTTTTTTATACATACATTTTAATTTTTTTTAATTCATTTTTTTAGAGAGAAGGGCAGGGAGGGAAGAAGAAAGGGAGAGAAATACCAATGTATGGTTGCCTTTCACCCGCCTCCAGCTACAGACCTGGAGACCTGGCTGGAGATCTGATTGGAGCTGGCTGGAGACCTGGCTTATAACCTGGTCGTGTGCCCTGACTGGGAATTGAACCAGTGACCTTTGGGTTTGGAGGCCGGCCCCTGTCCACTGAGCCACCAGCCAAGCTTATTTTTAAAATATGTTTTGCATCTACAAGTATATTCACTGATTTTGGTTTATACTTACTTATTTATATCCTCACCTAAGGGTATGCTTATTGATTTTAGAGAGAGGGGAAGGGAGGGAGAGACAGGGAGAGAAACATTAATGCAAGAGAGAAACATTTGTGGTTGCCTTTCATAGGTACCAGGACTGAGGACCAAACCCAAAACCTAGGTATGTGCCCTGATGAGGACTCGAACCCATGGGCTTTCAGTTTATGGGACAACACTCCAACAAAATGAACCACATTGGCCAAGGCACAAATAGTTTTTTATTTTGTGCTGTTTAGTAACAATTGATTTCAGTGTTATAGTAACATCATAGAATTATTTGTACAGTTTTTTATAAATTCTATTCTCTAGATTAGTTTACGTAATGTAAAAATAATTTGTTCCTTGAAGATTTCATAGAACTTTCTCATTAAAACTATCTCAGTTTGATGCCTCTTTTAGAGTGGGCCTTTAACTACTTTTTCATTTTGTATATAGTATTTGGTCTGTTTAGCCTTCCTAAATCTTCTTGAGGCATTTAGCATTCACCTCCATCAGCCAATAATCGGGCTTCCTCTCTGTGTTCAGATTCTCTAACAGTGTTACCTCATCCTCTGTAGTGAAATCTGGTTCTCTATGCAATCCACTCACAGGATTTCCTCATTATTACTTCCCTTTACATTCACCACATTTAAATACTGTTTTTGCCTTACCCCCAAATACCTTTGACTTTATGTGATAGAAATGATTGCTCATTTTTAATGGTTTGTTTTCCTAACTAAATCATACGGGAGAATAGAACTTGATTTTTACAGAGCCTGGCATTATCCAAGTTGATTGTTTCATAAATACCTTAAAGTGATGATATGGAGTGATAAGAGGTAGAGGGTCAGCAGGGGAGGGAGCAGTTACCCAGGGACCTCCTGCCTGGCAGTCATCAAGCAGAGCCTCCTGCTGCACCACTCTGATTGTGGTGAGTGGTGTGGGCCTGGCTGACTGGGTATGGGCCCAAGGTAGTACTAGGCTTCACTTCTACCCTCAGTCTGTGTAGGTGGCACTCGGGTGTGAGTGTTTTCCTATTATAAACAACACTGAAATAAACAGCCTTAGGTCTGCCTCCTTGCTCATATGGGCCAGTTGAATTGTTCCCCCTGCCAGGATTGTTACCTACTTGCTCAGAGAGCAGAGCTGGAGAAGCCAATAGGCTTCTGTGCCTCTAGCCTTGCTTCTTGTAAGGGACACGGTGGTGAGTGAAGCAGATTGAAAAGTGGAAGCGTGAATGTGAGCATCTTCCTGCCAAGGGGCTGGCTATCTCTGACAGCCTAATGACAGCTAATTCAGCTTTTTAAGCAATGCAGCTTATTTAAATAAGCAATGCAGCTTATTTAAATTTGAAGACATTCCAGTGTTTTCTTCTCCTTATACCTTTTGATACCCAGAGGTATAGATTAAGAATCTCCTCTCTCACCCTTCCCCCCAACACCTGAGGAATTGGAACTGCTAGGAAGAAATGTAGTATCTCCTAGTACTCCAGTATTCTAGAGTGCTAAAATGAATTTTTACTACTGGTGTCTTCTTCAAGATGCTCATAAAAATGTCTGGATATGTGGTCATAGAACAGTCATCTGCCATTGGGGGTTATGGCCCAGTGCCCCCATAAGAGTGTACAGCAGGCGGTAGTGGTTATTTATGTGATGCCAGTTGGGCAAATCAGGGTCCCTATTAAGTGTAATAAAGAAGACAGGGAAAGATTAGGTGAAAAAGGAAATAAAGGAGGCCCCAAAAGGTATGTTCTAGGAGAAGTTGAATGTCACCGTCAGTGATGGCTTGGCTATCCCTCAATGGTACGTGATCCACAGGAAGCAATCCCGGATGTGGTACTCTTCACCTGAAACTCCTACTCTCTGCATTTGCTCCAATAAATGTCAATAAGGATAAACATGCTCTTTAACTGAATATACCAGGTGGGAAGTTGTCAACAGGCTAATTACAGTGCTCATAGAGCAAAGAAGGCTCTTGGACAAGCACTGTCACTCTGGTTTGGCTAAGGCTCCTGTTTGTGCTCAGAGTTTCAAGCTATTCTTTAGGCACATAGAACAGGTCAGAGGGTTATTGAACAGTCAAAAATGTTTTTAGAGTATTTTCCATTTGTGTTTAGTTGTTCATTCATTGAGAACATTTTTTTTTTGTAACAAATGATTAAAGAAAAGGTGGGTTTTTTTGTTTTTGTTTGCTTTTTTTTTAAAAGATTTCATTTATTATTTTCAGAGAGAGGAAGAGAGAGAGGCAGAGAGGGAGAGAGACATCAATGTATGGTTGCCTTTCATCTGCCTCCAGCTACGTACGAACCTGGCTGGAGACCTGTCTTGCAACCTGGTTATGTGCCCTGGCTGGGGAATCGAACCAGCGACCTTTGGGTTCACAGGCCGGCACCTTATCCACTGTGCCACCAGCCAGGGCTTTGTTTTTAAAACCTACTTTTAAATTGGTGAGGGTTTTTTCTCTTTGAGCTATAGGAGTTTTTTATATATTCTGAATACCAGAACCTAATCAGATATATGATTTTCAGATATTTTTCTACCACTGTGTTTTTTCACCTTTTAAAAAGATTTTTATTTATTTTATTTTTAGAAAGAGGGTGAAAGAGAAACACTGATATGTGGTTGCCTCTTGCATGCCCCCTTCTGGGAACCTGGCTTGCAACCCTGGCATGTGCCCTGACTGGGAATTAAACAGGTGACCCTTTGGTTTGCAGGCTGGCACTAAATCCACTCAACCACACGCCAGGGCTCACTTTCTTGATAGTATCCTTTGATGTACAAGTTTTTAATTTTGAAGTCCAATGAATATTTTTTTTCCAATGAATATTTTTTGTTGGTTATTTTGGTTTCATATAAAAAAATAATTGACAAATTAATTTTGTACAGCTTTTTCCTTATGTTTACTTCTAAAAGTTTTATTGTTTAGCTCTTATGTTAAGGCAGGGATGTCAAACTCATTTTCACGGGGGGCCACATCAGCCTCACGGCTGCCTTCAAATAGCTGAATGTAATTTTAGGACTGTGTAAATGTAACTACTCCTTAACAGTTAAGTGAAACAAGGTCCCAGGCGGAAGGTGCTAGGCCAGATAAAACAAGGTGGAGGGCCAGATTCGGCCTGCAGGCTTTGTGTTTGTCACCTGTGTGTTAAAGTTTTCAACAATTTTGAGTTAATTTTTGTTACAGAATGCGACAAGGGTCTAACTATTCTTCAGCATATGGATATCTAGTTTTCTCAGTACCATTTGTTTAAAAGACTGTACTTTCCCATTGAATGGCCTTGGCACTATTGTTGAAAATCATTTCACCATATATGCAAGGATTTATTTCTGGGCTCATTCCATTGGTCTATAGGTCTATGTTTCTTGTTACAGAATAGTATGATGCCATTTTTTTAAAGGCTAGTTCATATGTATATACATATATGCGCACACATAAACATATGATAAAAGAGAAAGAGGGACAATCCCCAATCAGGGCACATAACCAGGTCTCTAGCCAGGTCCGTAGCTGGAGGCAGGTGAAAGTCAACCATACTTTAATACTTCTCTCCCTTTCTTCTTCCCTCCCTGCCCTTCTCTCTCTAAAGATAATGAATAAAATCTTTAAAGAAAAAAAGGAAAAGAAGGAGGAAGAGATTTAAAAAGTAGAAAAAATAGATATATAGCAACATGTTAATAACCATTGTTTCATAGTGGTGAAATTTTGAATATGGGGGTGTTTGGGGTGCTTTCCAGAGTTTAAGTTTTATGCTCTAAGTAACTTTATTTTTCTTTAAGTTTTAACAAGGTATAGTTAGCATACAATATATTCATTTCAGATGTATAACATAGTGATTCAACATTTATATATCTTACTATGTGATCACCACACTTAAGTCTAGTAACCATGTGTCATTGTGAAAAGTTATTGCATTGTTTTTGACTTTATGTAAGATTTTATTTTTAGAGAGAGGGGAAGGGAGAAAGAGGAGGAGAGAAATATCAATCAGTTGCCTCTCACACATGGACCAACTTGGGACCAGGCCCACAACCTAGGCATGTGTCCTGATGGTGAATTAAATCAGTGACTTTGTAGGATGACACCCAACCAACCAAGCCACACAGCCAGGGCTTAACTTGATTTATACAAGTATGTCTGTTTTTATGCTAGTATCACACTGTTTTGATTACTGTAGCTTTATAATACATTTTGAAATCAAAAGTATGAGACCTCCAAATTCGTCTTTCTTTTTCAAGATTATTTTTGATACTTCGGGTTTTCTTCAAATGTCATAAGAATTTTAAGGTACATTTTTCTATTTCTGTGAAAATACTATTGAGGTTTTGGTAGCCATTCCATGAAGCTTTGGGTAATGGTGACATTTTAACAGTATTACAATTGGGATGTGTTACAATTTATTTATGTCTTCGATTCCTTTCAGCAATGATTTGTACTTTTCAGGGGATGTCTTTTGTCTCCTTGGTTAAGTTTATTCCCAAGTATTTCCAACTTTTTGATGAAGCTGTAAATATAATTGTTTCCATTTCCTTTTAGGGTTCATTGTTAGTGTATAGAAATGTAACCAATTCTCAGTTGTTTTTAATTCTTTATTTGTACTTTATAATTTTCCTTCTTCCTGCTAGCTTTGAGTTTAGTTTGCTTTTTATTCCTTAAGGCATGAAGTTAAGCTGCCAATCTGAGATATTTCTTGTTCAACATAAAACTATAAGTTTCCCTCAGCACCTGCTTGTACTGCATCCCAAAGTTTTATGTTGTATGTTCATCTTCATTTGCCTCAAGATATTTTCTAATTTTCCTGATTCCTTCTTTGACCCATTGGTTATTTGAGTGCATGTTGTTTAAATTTATATATTTGTGTATTTTCCAGTTTTTTTCTGTCTTTAATTTCTGGTTTCATCCTATTGTAGCTGGAAAAGATACTTTGTGTTTCAGTCATGCCACTGAACAATGGGGATATACATTTGAGGCAATTTCATCATTGTGTGAACCTTATAGAGTGTACTTACACAAACCTACATGGTGTAGCCTCCTGCACACCTAGGCTTTCAGGTGCTATAGTCCATTCCTCCTAGGCTACAAACCTATATAGCATGTTACTGTACAGAACAATATGAGATTAAATCAAGCACAACAGAAAATGATGCAAGAAAAAGACATGGAAAGCCTGAGATGTATGAAGCCATTACTGGTGTAACATAGTGTGCTGTTGTACAGTACTGTTTTTTGTTTGTTTGTTTGTTTGTTTGTTTGTTTTTATTTTTTAAATTTTATTGTTGTTGTATTACATCCATCCCTTTTTTGCTCCCCTCTGTCCCCCTCTGTTTGTTTTTAATAAGTAGAAAGAGTAGACTCCAAAATAATGATAAAAAGTACTGTGTTGTAGATACATAAACCACTAACTTAGTTTTTTATTATTGAATGTTACATACTATACATAATTGTATGTGCTGTACTTTTATACTACTAGCAATGACATGGGTTTGTTTACACTGGCATCACCACAAACAGACTAATAATGTGATATAACTTTACGATGGCTTCAAAGTCACTAGGAAATAGAAAGTTTTCCACCCTGTTATAATCATGACACCACCATTATTAACCCTAACATTGTTAAACATTGTATGGCTGTAGTTTGGTCATTTTGTTTGTTAACACTTCTCTGATCTAATATATGGTTTGTCTTGGAAGTTGTTCCATGTGCACTTGAAAAAAATGTGTATTCTGCTATCATTGGGTATAGTATTCTGTATATGCCTATTAGGTTGAATCAGCCTATAGTGTTATTCTAGTACTTTCTTTCCTTATTGAGCTTCTTTCAGTTTGTTCATTATTGAAAGTAGGGTATTGAACTTTCCTGCTGTGTTACTAGAGCTGTCTGCTTTTTTTTCTTTCAATTCTCTCAATGTTGTTTCATATATTTAGGAGCTCTTATATTTGGTACTTAATATGTTTATAATATTATTATATCTTTCTGATGAAGTAACCCTTTTATCATTTTTGTGTACTACTTTGTGTCTTGTAACAGTTTTTTACTTAAAGCCATCTGTCTGATATTCCAGCTCTCTTTTAGTTACTATTTGCATGGAATATGTTTTTCTATTATTTCACTTTCAACCTATTTGTGACTTTAGCTCTAAAGTATGTTTCTTGTCAACAGTGTATGCTTGGAATTTTTTTTTTAAGATTTTATTTATTATTTCCATAGAGAGGGTAAGGGAGAGAGGGAGAGAAACATTAATGTATGGTTGTCTTTCACCTGCCGCCAGCTACAGAGCTGGCTGGAGACCTGGTTATGTGCCCTTGTTGGGAATTGAACCAGTGACCTTTGGGTTTGAAGGCCGGCACCTATCCACTGTGCCATCAGCCAGGGCTTGGAATGTGTTTTTAATGCATTCTGTCAATCTGGGCTTTTTGATTGGGAAATTAATCTATTTACATTTAACATAATTATCAATAAGGACTTACATTTATATTTTGTTGTTTTCTGGATGTTGAATGTCATAGCTTTTTTGTTTCTTAATTCCTTCATTACTACCATCTTTGTGTTTGATTGATTTTTGGTAGTGACAATCTGATTCATTTCTCACTTCCTTTTGTGTATATTCTCTATATTTTCCTTTTTTGAATATTTTATTATTTTTAGAGAGGGGTTGGGGAGAGAGGCAGAGAGCGAGAGAGACATCAATGTGTGGTTGCCTTTCACCTGTCTCTGGCTGGAGACCTGGCTTGCAACCTGGATATGTGCCCTGGCTGGGAATCGAACCAGCAACCTTTGGGTTTCTCAGGCTGGTGCCTTATCCACTGTGACACCAGCCAGGGCCTTATATTCTCTATATTTTCTTTGTGATTATCATGGAAATTACAGATATTCTAAAGTTTAACTATCTAAATTGTATTCATATCAACTCAACTTCAATCACCCACAAAAACTCTACTTCTGTATAACTCTGTCTCCCTCCCCACTTTGTTATTAATGTCACAAATTACATACTTCCACATTATGTATCCCCATCCCTCAGAGCCCTCCCAATCTCAGATTGAACAAAGTGACCCGGACTCAAAGTTCCTGGGAGAAAAGGGGTGGCCACTCCCTCTAATGGGGAGTGTGCCCAGTTCCCTTTCCCAATACAGCTTTTATTGGGCGAATACATGCAAAAAAAAGAAGGGTGCAGGTATTTGCCATAAAATAGTCAGTCAGTGTTTAGGGAGAATAACATAAAACACAGAGAGCAATATCTGGTCAAGGATGCTTAGACTTGCTGGCGCCAGAGCATCGATAAAACATAGTTCAGGAGTTCATTCTGTGCCTTAACTAAAACATCCATTAATTAGGATTAGAACATACACAAAGCTGGCCCTGGCTGGTGGCACAGTGGATAAGGTGCCAGCCTGCGAAACCCAAAGGTTGCTAGTCTGATTCCCAGCCAGGGCACATAGCCAGGTCTCCAGCCAGGTCTGTAGCTGGAGGCAGGTGAAAGGCAACCATATATTGATGTCTCTCTCCCTCTTTGCCTCCTTCCCTCCCCCTCTCTCTGGAAATACTAAATAAAATCTTTTAAAAAAGAAAAAGAACATACACAAAGCAGAGCAGGCCTCAAGGTACACATTGCATTCCTAGGCCTAATTTCCCATGGAAACCTCCTTAAAGGTTTCAGATTGTGCTGCTGTCTGCTGCTTGTTTTTGGTCAAGGCTTTCAGGCCCACTTTCCGGGTCTGGCTTGCACAGGTGCTAGGGTTTTCAAAACCACACAAAGTGGTCCTTTACATCCACTAACATAGATTTATAATTATTTTTATGCATGTCTATCAAATCATGTAGAAAGTATGTGGAGTTACAAGCCAAAATTACAGTAATTTACCTTTGCTTTTAGCTATATCTTTATATGTGTGTTACATGGGTTGAGTTGGCTCTGACTCCTGACCATCCTAGGAATGAGTGATGTCCACAATGGCCTTTCCTCAGCAGCCCTGCTCAACTTCTGTAGACATGGCTTTTATGGAGTCAGCCTATCTCATATTGGTCTTCCTTTCTTTCCTGCTGCCTTCTATCTTCAATCTCCACACAGCTGCAAGTTGCTGTCTAGTATACATTTCCTTTCAAACTGAAGGACTTCATTTAGCATTTCTTTTAAGGTAGGTCTAGTGTAACAGACTCCATCAGTTTTTATTTTGGACTATCTTAATGTCTCCCTCATTTTGAAAGGCAATTTTGTCAAATATAAAATTCTAGTTATTGGGTTTGTTTTTTTTTTCTTCCAGTACTTTAAATTTATCATCACACTGTTCTGGCCTCAAAGATTATCTTATTGAGGATACCTTGTATGCAATGAATCACTTCTTTCTTGTTGCTTCCAAGATTCTCTGTCTTTGTCTTTCAATAATTTGATTATACTGTGTCTTAGTGTGAGTCTTTCTGAGTTTATCCTACTAATGACCGAGCTCCTTGGATTTGTGTTTTCATGTCTCATCATATTTGGGAAGGTTTCAGCAATTGTTTCTTCAAATAATCTCTATTCTCTATTGCTCTCTTTTTGTGACTTATAAGCAGAACATTAGTTTAATACCATTTAATGGTATTTCACAAATCTTTGAGGCTCTGTTCACTTTCCTTCCTTTTTCTTTTTGATCCTCAGACTTGGTAATTTTGAGTGCCTTCTAGTCTCTGATTCTTTCTTCTGCCTGCCCATATCTGCTGTTCAGCCTCTCTAGTGAACTTTCTAATTCAGTGATTGTATTTTTTTAGCTCTACAGTTCTGTTTAGTTCCTTTTTATAATTTCTGTCTTTGTTGGTTTTCTCATTATGTTTATACATCATTGTTCTGATTTGCTTTCATTCTATGTCCATGGTTTCTATTAGCTCTTGGAGCATGTTTAAGACAGCTATTTTAAAGTCATTGTCTAGTGATCAGTATTTGTCTGATGTTTGTGCTTCTACATGGATAGTTTTTGCCAGTTTATATTGTTCCTTTGAATGTGTCATGCTTTCTTGCTTCTTTGTTGTTGAAAATTAGGTATTTTAAAAAAGTTACCTGAGCCCCTGGCTGGTAGCACAGTGGATAAGGCACCGACCTACGAACCCAAAGGTCGCAGGTTCGATTCCCCAGCCAGGGCACATAACCAGGTTGCAAGCCAGGTCTCCAGCCAGGTCTGTAGCTGAAGGCAGGTGAAAGGCAACCATACATTGATGTCTCTCTCCCTCTCTGCCTCTCTCCCTTCCCCTCTTTCTGAAAATAATGAAATAAAATCTTTATAAATAAATAAATAAATAAAGTTACCTCTCCATGTCCTTGCAGACTGCTGCTGTGCCTAGGAAGTCTTTCACTGATTTGCTCTGAGCCTACAGATTAGCCTTAGGTCCAGGACTTCTCTGGTCTTTTCTAAGTATATGCTTTCCCTGGGTTTATGTGTGACCTGTTTTTTCTAATTTTATTGTTGTTATATTACATCCATGCCCTTTTTGCTCCCCTCTGTCCCCCTCCCCACCCACCCATTCCCCACAAAGTCAATCCTACCTGTTGTCCATGTCCATGGTTCCTTTATACTAGGTTCTTGTCTAAACTGCTCCCCTTCCTTGCCTCTGCCTCCCCCTATGTGTGACTTTTATTTATTTAATTAATGTATTTATTTTTAAGATTTTATTTCTTTCCAGAGAGAGGGGAAGGGAGGCAGAAAGAGAGAAACATTAATGTGTGGTTGCCTCTTGTGCCCCACAACTGGGGACCTAGCCCACAACCCAGGCATGTGCCATGACTAGGAATGGAACCAGTGACCCTTTGATCCCTAGGCCATCACTCAGTCCACTGTGCCACACCAACCTGGGCTATGTGTGACTTTTTTTTTTTTTTAACTTATTTATTACTTTCAGAGAGAGGGGGAAGGAGAGAGGCAGACAGGGAGAGACATCAATGTATGGTTGCCTTTCACCTGCCTCCAGTTACGGACCAGGCTGGAGACCTGGCTTGAAATCTCATTATGTGCCCTGACTAGGGAATTGAACCAGCAACCTTTGGGTTCGTAGGCCAGTGCCTTATCCACTGAGCCACTAGCCAGGGCTCATGTGTGACTTTTAAATTTATTTTATATACATGGCTGTTTTTGAAAGCCTTAACTTTGCAGAGTCTGTTCTCCAGCTTCTCTTTGCAATCTTACATTTTCTATTTATTATATGTCTCCACTTATAAACTCTTGTTCCAGGTGGCTGAGAGCCTTTGTTCTCCCCATAGCTTTCACAATGAATGCCTGCTGCTTTTCTCTGCCTGAGATCCAAGTTAGGTGAGACATTGGGCAGTCCTTCAGACAGTCCAGGATGGGTTAGAACATTGCAAATAAGGTCTGCTTTACTCCCTCTGTTTTGAGAGAGGGAACTGGGCAGCTACCTTCTATAGAACAAGACGGTGCCATGCCAGGGAGGGGTAGCATTAATTTGGCATTTACTTGGCTGCAAAGACATTTGACTGTTTTTCAGATCTCCCTTAAGGTTAGTTCAGCCAGTTTTTGTTCTTTAATTGTTGACAACAAGGGATTGGATCTTCCTAATCATCCATTTTGCTGCCATTCTTTAACTGTAGGTTTTCTGTAGATGGTCTGTTATCATGTTGGGGAAGTTCCTCCCTATTCTAGTATACTAAATTGGTTCTATCAAAGAATATCAGCCCTGGCTGGCGGTGCAGTGGATAAGGCGCTGGCCTGCAAACCCAAAGGTCACTGGTTCGATTCCCCAGCCAGGGCACATAATCAGGTTGCAAGCCAGGTCTCCAGTCAAGTCTGTGGCTCGAGGCAGGAGAAAGGCAACCATACATTGATGTCTTTCTCCCTCTCTGCCTCTCTCCCTTCCCCTCTCTCTAAAAGTAATAAATAAAATCTTAAAAAAAAAAAAAAAAAGAATATCATATGTGTGTTGAATTTTGTGAAGTGCCTTTTCTGCTGTTTATATCATTTTTCTTCTTTAGCCTATTAATGTGATGGTTTATGATTATTGAATTTTGAACCAACCTGGAATAAATTCCACTTGGTCATGATATATAATTATTTTTATACATTGTTTGGATTCAAATTTTTTATATTTTGTTGAGGGTTTTCATAGATATGTTCATGAAAGATATTAGTCTGTTTTCCTTTTTGTAATGACTTTGGTTTGGATATAAAGGGAATGCAGACCAGAGTGAGTTAGGAAGGATTCTCTCTCTGCTCCTCTCTTCTGAAAATGAATGTAGAGAATTGGTATATTGTTTTACTAAATTTTGGTAGAGTTCACCAGTGAACCCATCTGGGCCTGGCACTTTCTGTTTTAAAAGGTTATTGTTGATTCAGTTTCTTTTTGTAAGTATATTTTATTGATTATGCTATTTTTATTTTTAATTTTTTAGGTTCTGTTGTTGATAGTTGTGAGTTATCATTTTAATGTTCATAATTTTGATCCTCTTTCTTAAGTCCTGTTAACATTTCATATAATAATGGCTTGGTGATGATGAACTCCTTTAGCTTTACCTGGTCTGGGAAGCACCCTATCTGCCCTTCCATTCTAAATGACAGCTTTGCTAGACAGAGTAATCCTGATTGTAGGTCCTTGCTTTTCATCACTTTGAATACTTCCTGCTAGTCCCTTCTTGCCTACAAAGTTTTGGGTTTTTTGTTTTTTGAGAAATCAGTTGATAGTCTTATAGGAACCCCTTTGTAGGTAATTCTCCTCTGCTGCTGCTTTTAAGACTTTCCCCCTATCCCTAATCCTTGGCATTTTAATTATGATGTGTCTTCGTGAAGCTTGTCCTCTTCAGGTCCAGCTTGTTTGGGACTCTCTGTGCTTCCTGGACTTACATGTCTGTTTCCTTTGCCAAATTAGGGAAGTTTTCCTTCATTATTTTTTCACACAAGTTTTCCGTTTCTTGCTCCTCTTCTTCTTCCTTCTGGAACACCTATGATTTGGATGTTGGCACATTTAAAGTTGTCCCAGACATTCCTAAGCCTCTCATTTTTTTTCATTTCTTGTTTCTTTATCTATACTGGTTGACTATTTATTTCTTTCGTATGTTCCAAATCATTGATTTGAACCCTAGTTTCCTTCCCTTCACCATTGGTTTCATGTGGATTTTCCTTCATTTCACTTAGCATAGCCTTCAATTCTTCCCTCTTGTATTTGCTGTACTCAATCATGTCTGTTAACTCTGTGAGATCCTCAGTATTGTAAACTGTGCATCTGTTAGGTTGGATATCTCCTCATCACTTAGTTCTCCCACTGGAACCTTGATCTGTTCCCTCTTTTGGGCCACACTTCTCTGTCTCCTCAACTGGGCAGGATTCTGTGTTTTCCTCTGTTTCTTAGGGAGAGCTGACCCACCTGTTATGTTTAAGGGGCAGAGCCTTATGTGTTCATCAGTCCCAGGCAGTGACCTGTTTCATCACATTGTGACATTGTATGTGAGGGAGGGGTCTGAGAGGGAACAGTGCTGCTTGCTTAGCACTCGCCCCTTTTCCAGGTCCTTTTTCCACTTCCTGTATGGGACTGGTGCCTCCCTAGCTGTTATCTTGGCCGTGGTTGCCAGAGTGGGTCTGCAGATGTTCCAGGACCATGGGGGCCTCTAAACAGACCAGACAGACTGCTGAGAGATGAGCAGTTTCTTCCTCCACCCAACCTCCATTGGTTTTCACAGTCAGAAGCAACGAAGCTTTATCCCCAACCCGAGTGCTGGAAACATTAGCCTTTTGTGGTATGGTCTTGCTGGTGCTGGGAGCACACCTCAAGTGTCCCTACTCTTTTTTAACATGTGACTGCACTTTCCACTGACCACGACAACTGTCCTGCCGCAACTGTCCTGCCAACTGCACCACCAAACCACAT
This sequence comes from Noctilio leporinus, assembly GCA_004026585.1. Taxonomy (NCBI): domain Eukaryota; kingdom Metazoa; phylum Chordata; class Mammalia; order Chiroptera; family Noctilionidae; genus Noctilio; species Noctilio leporinus. Next base: position 5,523 of record PVIW01005283.1, on the reverse strand, counting down.
CCTCTCTGTCTCAGTTCCACCCCTCCTACCTGTCTGGATGAGTATTCTTTATATCTTTGTTGGACTTCTGTGCAGCTCAATTTTCTGGAATTTCTGGTTGTCTCTAGTTTTAAGGTAGATATATTCCTTCTTAGTTATGGAGGGAGATGCAGCATGTCTCCTACATCTCCATCTTGGCTGAAAGTTCTTACCCAGTTTCTTTAGTAGATACAAGCCTACTCACATTATCTTTTTTTCTGCTTGTGTGAGTTTTAGCAGATTGTACTTTCAAGGAACTGACCTGTTTTCTCTAAGTTAGCTAATTCATGGGCTTAGAGTTATTCATAGTATTCCTCTATTACCCTTTTAATGGCCACAGGATCTGTAGTCATATCCCCTCTTTCATTTTGCATGCATGTTAGTAATATGTGTCTTAGGCTAGTGGTTTATGTATGTTATTGGTCTGTTCATAGAACCAGCTTTTGGTTTATTGATTTTCTATGTTCAATTTCATTGGTTTCTGTTCCAATTTTTGGTTTATTTTCTTCTGCTTGCTTTAGAATTAATTTGCACTTTTTCTGGTTTCTAAAGTGGAAGTTTAGATGATTGATTTTAGATTTTTAAAAAATCCTCACCCAAGGACATTTTTTCCTGTTTTTAGAGAAAGAGGAAGGGAGATAGAGAAACATTGATATGAGAGAGAAACACAGATTGATTTCCTCCCACATACGTCCAGCCCAGGGATCATACACACCCAGACTAGGGCTAGAACCTGCAACCTTTCAGTTATGGAACAATGCTCCAACCAACTGAGCCACTCCAGCCAAGGCAGATCTTTCTTATCTTATAATACATTTATTCAGTGTTATAAAATTTCCTCTAAGCACTGTTTTAGCTGCATCTCAAATTTTGATAAGCTGTATTTTCATTTTCATTAGTAAAAAATATTTCTTAATTTCTCTTGAGACTTCTTTGACCTATGTGTTATTTGGAAGTGTGCTGTTTAATTCCCAAATATTTTGGGATTTTTCAGCTACTTTTGTTATTAATATCTGGTTTAATTCTTTTGTAGACTGAGACCATAAATTGTGTGATTTGTAAAGGTTTTTTTATGGCCCAGATGTGATCTAATTTGGTGAATGTTCCACATGTGAGCTGGAGAAGAATGCATATTCTTTTGTTGGATGAAGTTGTCTATAGAGGTATTCCACTGATTGATGGTGATGTTGAATTCAGCTATATCCTTACTGATTTTCTGTCTGTTGGATTTGTCCATTCCCAATAGAGGGGTGTTGAAGTCTACAACTATAATAACTGATTCATCTGCCTCTCCTTGCAGTTCTATCAGTTTTTGCTTTGTGTGTTTAAAGCTTTGTTGTTAGGTACATACACATTAAGGATTATTATGTCTTCTTGAATAACTGACCCCTTAATCATTATATTATGCCCTTCTTTAGCGCTGGTCATTTTTATTACTCTGAAATCTGCTTTTTCTGAAATGAATATAGTTATTCCAGCTTTCATTTGATTCGTGTTAACATGGTATGTATTTATCCATCCCATTTCTTTTAATCTATCTGTATTCCTATATTTATGTTTTTAAAATATTTATTTTTAGAGAGAGGGAAAGGGAGGGAGAAAGAAATTGACATGTGGTTGCCTCTTACACCCCCAACTGGGACCTGGCCCAAAACCCAGGTGTGTGCCCTGACTGGGAATCAGACCTGCAGTCCTTTGATTCACAGGCCAGCACTCAATCCACTGAGCTACACCAGCTTGGGCTCTTTCTCTATATTTAAACTACTTTTCTTTTTTTTTTTCTTTTTATCCTCACCCAAGGACATGTTTATTGATTTTAGAGAAAAGCTGAGGGGAGGGAGCTAGTGGGAGAGAAACATCAATGTGTGAGAGAAATGCCAGTGGTTTGCCTCTTGTATGTGCCCTATATGGGAACTGAACTTGCAACCTAGGCATGTACCCCAACTGGAAATTAAATCCATGACCTTTTGGTTTTGGGGATGACACTTGAACCAACTCAGCCACACCTGCTTTAACCACAGAGCTTAAAGTGGGTTTCGTTAAGACATTGTATAGTTGGGTCTTCTTTTTTGATTCACTGGGGGTTTTTTTGTTTTTGTTTTTTTTAAAGATTTTATTTATTTAATTTTTAGAGAGAGGGGAAGGGAGGGAGGCGGAGAGGGAGAACGATGTCAATGTATGGTTGCCTTTTACCTGCCTCAAGCTACGGTCCTGGTTAGAGACCTGGCTTGCAACCTGGTTATGTACCCTAGCTGGAAATCGAACCAGGGACCTTTGGGTTTGCAGGCTGGTGCCTTATCCAGTGTTCCACCAGCCACTCTTAAGTGGTGTATTTATATGACCATTGACATTTAAAGTGATAATTGATACTGTTGGATTAATAGCTACTATACTTGTTATTTTTCTATCCATTACCTTTTTTTTCTTTGTTTCTGTTTTTCCCTTCACTCTTTTTCTGCCTTTAATTGAAGATTTTCTATGAAGACTTTTTCCACTCTTAGCATATCATTATATATTTTTAAAAATCTCTTAAAAAATGTTTGCCCCTGAATTTGCAATATACATTTACTTCATAAGCTATACATTGGTCTACTTAATGGTGTCCACAAATATCTTAGGCTGTGTTCACTTTTCTTTGTTCCTTTTTCTTTCTTATCCTTAAATCCATTTGCAACTTATACTAGACCACACCAGCCAGAGCTCTGACACTCTCCTTTATATAAATCCATGTTCCTGACCAATAACATTTTCCTCCCTTCTGCATTTTTTGCAAGGCAAGTCTACCAGTGACAAATTCTCTAAATTTTTGTTGGTCTAAGAAAGTTTTTATTTCTCTCAATTATAGATTATTATTTTTTTTATTGAGTACTGTAAATATTTCCTCCAGTCTTTTCTTGCTTGAATGGTTTCTGATAAAAAGTCTAATGTAATTTCTATTCTTATACCTCTACAGGTAAGGATCCCCCCTTTCTGACTTATTTCATGATTTTCTTTCATTGATTTTTCTGCAGTTTAAATATGATATACCTTGGTATAGATTCTTTGTATTTATCCTGCTTAGTGTGCTGTGAGCTTCTTGTATCTATGATTTGGCATCTATCATTACTTTCAGAAAAGTCTCAGTCATTATTGATTCAAATATTTCTTCTGGTCCTTTCTTCTCCTTCTGATATTCTCATAATGCATATGTTATACCATTTGTAATTCTCCCATGGTTCTTGGATACCGTTTCAAGAATATCTTAAGATGTTTCAAGCTCATTGATTCTTTCCATGGCTATGTCTAGTCTATTGGTGAACCCCTCAAAAGTGTTCTTCATTTCTATCAGTTTTTTGGTTGCTAGCATTTGCTTTCACCTCTCTGCTTATAATTACCCATCAGATCTTGCATGTTGTCTACTTTTTGCATTAGAGCTTTTGACACACTAATCATATTTACTTTAAATTCCTGGCTTGATAATTACAACATATCTGTTATCTCAGTCTGCCTAGAGCTGATGCTTGCTATAGCTCTTCAAAAGTCTTTGTTTTTTGTTTTAGTGTGCTTTGGAATTTTTTAAATGCTAGACATGGTGCACCAGGGAAAACGAGCTGAGAAAAATAGGCCTTTAGTGTGAGGTTTTATGTTTATACTGCTAGGACTTAGGCTCTGTTTGCTGTTTACTATAGCTGCAGGCATCAGAGCTAAAATTTCCTCTAGCATTCTTGTTTTTGTTTCATCTATTGCCTTTGGGTTTTCCTAGAGATTTCTTAAGTAAGGCCTGAGAACTGCAATTTCATCACCTGTTAGTATACACCTGTTGATGTGGCGGTAAGAAGTGTTCATTAACTTCCGTGATTAGATCTTAGTCTTTTAGTGAACCTGTGCCCCCAGCCTGTGACCTTCACAAGTGCTTTCCTGTTTTGTTTTTTTTCCCCTTATATGAAACTGAAAGAGAGGGCCAAAATTGGGCATTTCCCTTTCCCCAAGTCAGTTAGGTTCTGATAAGACCTAAGTTAAGCTCTTGATAAAAGTTTACCTTGAGGACAGGCCTTAACAAGAACATAATACTGTGGGCCTATCTCAAAATGACTACCTTTCCCTTCCCCCAACCAGAAGCACAAGAGTTATTTTTACCTCTGGCCTCCACTGTGAGAACCTGGAAGGGCTCCTGGAAGATATACTCAAAATAGTTTGGGGATGCCCCTAAGAATGGGGCCTCCTGAAATTGTATTACCTCTCAAACGTGTGCACACTGAGCCTCCAGCAGTTCATCAATTATACTTTGATTTTCCCTGCTCCGGTTTCTGCCCTAAGCATCTGTGCCAGTGAGCAGTGATTCTATGTATCTGCCTTTTTCTCTGGTTGTTTGGGTAGTGTTTTGTCCTGTGATATCAATTCTGTGATAGATCTAAAAAGAGTTGTTTTTCATTTAGTCAGTTCAGCCTTTTTCTTTTTGTAAGGATGGTAGCGACAACTTCCAAGTTCTTTATATGCCAGACTTAGAAGTTAAAGTCTTAGCCCTGGCTGGTAGCACAGTGGTTAAGGTGCCGGCCTGCGAAACCAAAGGTCGCAGGTTAAATTCCCCAGCCAGAGCACATAACCAGGTTGCAAACCAGGTCGCAAACCAGGTCTCCAGTCAGGTCTGTGGCTGGAGGCAGGTGAAACACAACCATACATTGATGTCTCTCTCCCTCTCTGCCTCTCTCCCTTCCCCTCTTTCTAAAAATAATGAAATAAAATCTTAAAAAAAAAAAATTAAAGTTCTTTATTTCTTTCTTTCTTTATTTCTTCAATACAGTTGGCATACAATATTAGTTTCAGGTGTATAACATAGTGATTCAACATTTATATGCTTTATGATATGATTGTCATGATAAATCTTTTTATTTTATTTTATTATTGTTGTATTACATCCATCCCCTTTTTGCTCCCCTCTGTCACCCTCCCCACCCACCCATTCCCCTCAAAATCAATCCCACCTGTTGTCCATGTCCATGGTTCCTTTATACTAGGTTCTTGTCTAAGCTGCTCCCCTTCTTTGCCTCTGCCTCCCAGCTCCCCACAACCCCATTCCCCCTGACCACTGAAGGCCTATTCCTTGTATTCATATACTTGGTTCTGTTTTGCTTGTTATTAGTTTTGCTCATTATTGTCCCATAATGGGTGAGATCATATGATATTTGTCCTTCACTGACTGACTTATTTCACTAAGCATAATACTTTCTAGTTCCATCCATGTTGTTGCAAAGGTTAGGAGTTCCTTTTTTCTTTCTGCTGTGTAGTATTCCATTGTGTATATGTACCAAAGTTTTTTGATCCAATCCTCCACTGATGGGCACTTAGGCTGTTTCCAGCACTTGGCTATTGTAAATAGTGCTGCTATGAACATAGGTGTACATAGGTTCTTATGAATTGGTGTTTCAGGATTCTTTGGGTATAGTCCAAGTAGTGGAATTGCTGGATCAAAAGGCAGTTCCATTTTTAGTTTTTTAAGGAAACCCCATACTGTTTTCCACAGTGGCT